>MU187875.1:0-14044 GCA_016904865.1 Pissodes strobi | reverse complement strand
TTATTTCGTCTTATAATACTTTTATAAACTTTCCTAACATTTTTTATATTTTTTAAAATTTTTTCTTATTTTCCAAAATTTTGGTTTTTTTTTATAAAGTATTTTTTTACTTCTCATTTTTGCCATCCCCGACCTCGTAGCTGAACTCCTTCAGTTTGTGTCGCCGAAAACCGCGTTTCTCTATCTTTTTTATTATTATTTTTTCTTATTTGGTGTTATAATACTTTTCTTAACTTTCCTAATATTTCCTTTACATTTTATAAAATTTTTCTCATTTTCCAAAAAAAAATTTTTTTCATCAAGTATTTTTTACTTTTCATTTTTGCCATCCCCGACTTCGTAGCTAAACTCCTTCGCTTTTTTGTCGCAGAAAACCGTGTTTCTCTAACTTTTTTTATTGTTATTATTATTATTTTTTCTTATTTCGTTTTATAATACTTTTATTAACTTTCCGAACAATTTCTTAAGTTTTTTTTTCAATTTTTTCTCATTTTTTTCGAAAATGTTTGAGTATCCGAGGAGGGGGGGGGGGGGGGGGGGGGGTTGAGGGGTATTCGTCGAGGAATCCTGATTTTATCCCGGCTACATATCCTGAAAACTTCAACCATCTAGCTATACTGGAACATGCTTAATAAAAGGACGTTTCACTTTAATAACAGTTTCAACTTTGATAAACGTTTCCTTTTTTCTGACTTTACCCTCGCTAAGAAAGTTTCACTTCAAAAAATGCTTTTTCCTACTACCCTGCGTAAAATACTCACTTTACGCACTCTCTAAGATTCGTAAAATAGGCTTTTTTAATGTGCAGTGCGTAAAGTAAGTTATTTTACGCACTAGTGCGTAAAGTAAATCTGACATATTTTTTGACATTTAGGGCAATGCGTAAAATAATAAAGTAATTTAATATTATTTTTGTTTTTCATATATTTTTCGGTGGTAGAAAAAATTTTGTAGGCTACTCATGTGTAAAGTACCCTTTTTTTATTCATGGGATTGTCAATATTCCCATTCATAAAAAGGTTCACTTTACACACTTGTTGCATAAATAACTATTTCATCTGACGCAGTAGAAATATGGTAAGAATTGGAGAAAAAATTCGAGGAAGAATCAGAAATACCATTGACTCAACTATTTACATGATTTTTGAAGGCACTCATACGCCATACCATTTTGTAGCTTATATTTTGGATGGATTTAAATTGACTGCTGTAGAGGAGATCAAACATTAAGTATTGTGAAAGGAATGTTTGAAAATACTGGATTACTACCACCTCTTATAAAAGTTGAAGCAAATATGGAACCTTTTTAGCACTTATGTTTTCAGAAGAGATACTATGCAATATTAGTGCCTTACAATGGTGGATTTCGCAACAAAAATCCCTGAGGTTGAGCAGTTTCTTCCTATATTGAAGCAATTTCTATTGCTGCTTCAGCTTCAGTAAATAGTATATTATTTTATATGGAGGAAAAGTTACTTTTCATGGCTTGCTCTCTATTTCCAGCCTCACTCCGTTCGGCTGTTAAACACGAGCGCGCCATGAAAAGTATCACTTTTCCTCCATATAAAATATGCTGTTTTTTCTTCAAATGTCGACAAATTAATGCAAAAACTTCTCTTTTTAATAGTAATAATAACTAATTATTATTAAAGATAAATGGGTTCGCAAGGCGGCTTAGACCACGGTCGTAGGTGGCCTTGCTTAGACCGGTGTCGGTGAATATAATGTAACATCAAGCTGTCAGTGGACACTGTCAACAATAATTATTTCTTTAAGATTGCGTCTCCGATTGCGTTTTAATTCCGTATTGATAAGCAGTTATTGAGTAAGTTCGATTAAATAATAACCAATTTGTTCCTAAATTAGTGATTTTTAGAAATGCGGTCACAAATTGAGTGATAAATACAAATTGTAGTTTAATAAATCTTGAGTTGTTGACGCTTATTTTGTTGTCTGTTTGTATTGTATCTATGTTGCTATGACAACACTTTTACCTCCGCCGGCGGAAAAGTGAAAAGTAAAGCTCCGGCGGAGGAAAAACGAAACTTCACGGCCGCCTAGACAGTCGAGTAATGATGGACTTACTGACGTTTGAAGAAAAAAGTTTTTTCTACATTTAGACTCGTCCACTCAAATTTACGAAATAAATTAGAAGTGGAAAAAACAGGAAAATTAGTGTTCATCTGCAAATATTACAATGAAAATAAATGTTATTTTTTTAGCATTTTTTTGGAGCTGAATGATTCTTGTTTAGGTTTACCACAGATATTATTATTTTATTTATATTTTCTATTTTGCAATAAATACAATTTTAACTTTCAGAATTTTCTTTTGATATCGACTAAAAAAAAATTACTTCATTAAAATCATTGATTTAAATCGGTCGAATACTGCTTGTAAAGATATAAAATATTATATCGAATTATAAACGGGCCGAGGTCTAATGTATAGTATGTTCTACTATTCGTGTCAGCGAATTTATATAAAATAAACATATTATCCTATTTTGTGCGGATAAAGTTGCAGATGTGATATCTGGTCCATAAGCACACACTTTTGTTCACCAATTTTGGTCAAGAATAAAAATATATTATGAGATATTGATAATAAGAACTTCCCTATATGAGTTTAACTACTTGTATTTTATAAGTGAAAAAAATGTCTACGTTTGTCTCACTGGTGGTATTCTTAGGGCGTCTCCTACAATGTAAAGCCCTATATAACTGATTAATGCCATCTCGGGTAATATTTAACTCAATATCGTAATACTTCCTTAAACTGAAATATAGACGAGAGAAGTAGTTACAAGGAAGACATTTGCGAATTATATACTGACTGAATATCATAACAGTCTATTTCACGTCCCAATTCAAAAATAAAAGACATAAAACAATTTTCAATGTTAATATCAAATATCACATGCTTAAAATCCTTGTTTGT
This sequence comes from Pissodes strobi, assembly GCA_016904865.1. NCBI lineage: Eukaryota > Metazoa > Arthropoda > Insecta > Coleoptera > Curculionidae > Pissodes > Pissodes strobi. The sequence goes on along the minus strand of MU187875.1, from coordinate 11,104 downwards.
ATATTTTGATGCTTGACACTTTGGCGAAGATAAATTAATTATCAGGTAATTCAGGTTTTCTGAATGAATGAATATGTATTTTCAATTTTTTGTATTCTTTTTTTAATTTAATTTTTTTTATTATTTATTTTACTTTAAGGTAATTTTAAATAGTGTTATTTTTGAAATTTTTATATTCTATAAAATATTGTTTTTTTTTTCAAATAAATGAAGTAGAAATGGAAATTTTATGCATCAAACTAGGAAATTTTATGATATGTCTAAGCTTCCCTTCATATCGTATAATACGTTCATTTATCATGCATTTTAATTCAGTGTTTCACGCCCCTTCACGTATCTGAAAAACGATGGAAAAAATTAAAGTTCGTATTTAAGAAAAGAAAGTTGATGATGCCCCCTTGAAGACATACCGTCGGATTTCAAATTGCATACACACAATTCAATTTGAAATTCGTTTTTTAATAAGGCCAGGTAAAAATTTAAACGATTTTTCAAAATTTCGAATTTTTAAATTTTTTTAAACGACATATTGTCAGGCGCATAAATGCGCAATTTTGCCCTAATTTGACCAACACTGTATCTCTTATGGTTTTCGAGATCCCCATACATAGACTCGAATTCGAGCCACCCTGTACATAGTATCTATATATATAAAACAAAGTCGGGTTAGTTACACCACTTATAACTCAAGAACGGCTGAACCGATTTTTATGATCTTTGGTTTGTTGTATTTGTCTTCGCCCCGAATAGCAGAATAACTACTAAAATAACGGAAAAACTCTCGGATAAAAAATTATACACAAAATTAGTTATAAATTAGGCTTGGAACTCCGTCATCTTCCGCAATTGACAGCTCATGTCACGCACGATTATAGTTTTTTAGTAATATTTGATGACAACTGAAAATCAGTGACATACTACACATTATAGGATAGAAATTCAACGGAAAATAGTGGGAAAGCAGCATATTCAAATCTAGAAAGATATTGAAATACATAGAAAATACTCGAATAGGAAAATATAAAAAATTATAGAGAATAAATGACAACAACTGTCAAATCGATTGGTATCAATCATTTCAGATCATTCGGTAGATCAGTCATCCGTACTTAGTGGTGCTTAAATATCGATAGTAAAGCAAGAACATTGAGTATTGCAATTCGATGAAGTCCATCAAATACATCTGCAAATATGTTACGAAAGGCAGCGATATGGCGGTTTTTGGCATCCAAACCTCCAAGAACAACTATAAAATTACGCGCTATCAAGTTGGTCGATATGTGAACTGCAATGAGGCGATTTGGCATATATTCTCATTCCCTATTCACGAACGTCATCCCACTATTGCACATTTGGCGGTGCATCTGGAGAATGGCCAACAGAATGTTGCTCAACGTGCTGAAACTCCTCCAGCGACAACATTGACCAGTTTCTTCGAGATTTGCCAAAGCGCAGGAATGTCGCTTTACTCGAAGATGCCACGTTATTACACTTGGAATGCTTCATCGAGGAAATTTCAACGTCGGAAGCAAGGCGATGCGTTTTCAGGTCATCCGGATGTGCGTTCTATTGATGCTCTCGGTCGTATTTATACAGTTCATCCGAAACATGATGAATGCTTCTATTTGCTGTTGTTGCTGGTGAATCTTCGTGGGCCAACATCATTTCAATCATTACGAACTGTTAATGGCATAGTGTGCCCAACATTTCGTGATGCATGTCTAAATGCAAAGGTAAATTTGCTTGAAAACGGTGCACATTGAGACATGACAATCGCTGAAGCGATCATCTCTGCAACTTCAAATCAGATACGCACATTATTTGCAATCATCATTTCGACATGCTTCCCATCGAATTCGTGTCAGTTAAAGAAGTACCAATAGAGGTGAATCAGGAGGTGCATAACCAGGCTTTGCTCTGGATCGAAGACATGTGTTACCTCTTGTGCGGCAGTTTGTTAGTCAGGTTAGGAATGCCAGCACCAGATCGTGGAATGAATAACGCATTTATTGGAGAATTGGAACGTGAACGTGAATATGCTCGACATGAATTATACCAGTCAGTTCAAACGATTGTACCCCTGTTGAACCCCCAACAGAAGGAAGTCTATAATACATTAATGAAGGCAATTGATGATAGAACTGGTGGCTTAACTTTTTTTGGGATGCCCCCGGTGGAAATCGGAAGACATTCCTCATGTTATTGATTTTGGCCACTGTTCGTGCAAGATCTGACATTGCGGTAGCAGTTACTTCTTCTGGAATAGCGGACAGCTTAAAATTGCCATTAATCCTTCAAACTAATCGACAACCGACATGTAACATTGCGAAACACTCCGCAATGGCCAACGTTTTAGTAGCATCTAAAATCATCATATGGGACGAATGCACAATGGCGCACAATCGCGAATTGAAAGCACTTGACTGAACATTGAAAGATCTACGCAATGACTGGAGATGTTTTGGAGGCGCAATGATTTTATTGTCTGGTGATTTCCGCCAAACACTGCCAGTCATTCCAAGATCGACTGCTGCAGATAAAATAAACGCTTGCCTCAAATCATCAAATCTGTGGCGATATGTGAAGAAACTTCAGCTGGCGACAAAAATGAGAGTTGCATTGCTGAACGATCCATCTGCTGAAGATTTCTCAAAGCAATTGCTGACTATTGGTAATGGTCGTGTTCCTGTCGACGAATCAAGCGGATTGACTGCATTTGCTCCTAATTTTTGTAAATTCGTCTCATCGAAAGACGAGCTCATCAACAAAGTATTTCCGAATATCATTGCTAACCTCAAAAATAACAAATGGTTGAGTGAGCGAGCAATTTTGGCGGCTAAGAACAAAGATGTTGATGACATAAACTTCGTAATTTAGAATCAAATTGTTGGTACTCTGCATTCATTCAAATCTATTGACTGTGTAAGAAACGAAGACGAAACCACCAACACTATCCAACTGAATTTTTAAACCCCTTGGATGTGCCTGGCTTACCATCGCACAATTTACAACTGAAGGTTGGCTCGGTAGTCATCATGCTTCGAAATCTAAACCAACTAAAACTATGCAATGGAACGCGTTTGGTGATAATAAAACCGATGACCAATGTGATTCACGCAACGATACTCAAAGGAAAATTCAAAGATGAGGAAGTTCTCATTCAGAGGATTCCGATGATCCCAAACGATATGCCCTTTGAGTTTAAACGAATTCAAATTCCGTTTTGTCTTGCATTCGCCGTGACGATTAACGAATCACAAGGCCAAGCCTTGAGTATTTGTGGTCTGAATTTAGAAAATGCATGTTTTTTCTCATCGTCAATTGTAGGTGGCATGTTCACGTGGCGGCAAACCATCTGCTTTATTTGTTATTGCGTCTGAGAATAAAACGGAAAATATCGTATATCACAATGTGCTTCAGTGAAGAGAATCAATCCGAGTCAACCAATGCAGCAATATACATAGCTGCAATAAAGCAAATGTCTTGCTGGCATGCCATTGAAATACTTGATTTTTGTACTTTTTTGAACCTTTGTTTTCTTTAAATATATTATCCTAATAAACTAATAATAAATGCGCATGATAATAAAACAAAAAATGTCGTAAATCACAATGTGCTTTAGTAAAGAGGATCAACCTGAGTCAACCCATGCAGCAATATATGTACATGCATAGCTGCAATAAAGCAAATGTCTTGCTGACACGCCATTGAAATACTTGATTTTTGAACTTTTATTGAATTTTTGTTTTCTTTAAATATAATATCCTAATAAACCACTGAACATAATAAATGTTTTGTATTGATTTTTTTACGTTAATAAAACAATAAATTATGTTTAGCTAAAAGTTAACACGATATTCATTGGCTCTTAGGCGGTACGAAGTTCGCCGGGTCAGCTAGTTTGATATAAAACAATGAGATACAAGAGGAGATTCAAATACAAAAAAAATATCGCATTTTTCAGTAGTCAAGTCTGAGTACAAGATATCCTAGTGATCAGCTAGATAATAGTCTGTTGGTAGCCTGCTTGAGCCTGAAGGAATATTCCAATTTAAGTTTCTGCACTAAAAAACGTGTGGTGGTGGTAAGTACTCACTCTCCATACGATCGTAGAAAACAGAGTTTAAAAGTGATGTATGCGCAGATATTATCTTATTAAAAATTGTGACTCAAGCATAATGTAACTTGAATTTGCAACTAATTTTTCATCATATAACAATCCATCATTCAGCAATTCCCTACAAAACAATTTATGTTAATAATGCAGACATAGTATAAAATCAAAAAAAATAACGATTTCGTTTAATATTTTGTAAAAATTCTGTCATCTCGGGCTGCCGATAATTAAGTGATCTTTAGAGAAAAAAATATTTTTAAAGTAGACTGATATGATTTATTCAGCGCATTTTTCTCTATAATATTTTTAATAAATGAGATAATTTAACGATAATTTAACAACGATGTTGATGAGCAAGTAAGTAATGTCTGAATTGAGAGGGAAATGGCCACACGACAAACCAAAAACAAACCTAAACTGTGAAAGCTCCCACCAATTTTAATTTAAGCCATATCAGTCACTTTAAATTAACTTCTCTGATAGGCAAATCGACACTTGAGTTTAGAAGTGACAAACTTTATTATTACAAAATAAAAGCGTTAATTCCGCCGTCTTTTGCATACTATGCCATAAAAGGGGGAAAGGGGGCGAATCAGAACTGAGGGGTATAAGGTCACGCGTAGCCCTACGCCCTCTCCGGAGGTGCCATCAGAAAAAACTAACCCAAACTAGCCTAAGGCAATACCCAAAATCAAGAAAAAAACAAGTAAAAAGATTAGAGCTTTGAAAAATATATGAACTAGCACGTACGCATGCGTGAAGGCTCAAAATTGCGGTAGGTAGACGCGAATGGTAAAGGATCCCCCACACCGGCGCGAATTTTCGGCGACGCGATTTTCCAGCGCTGGAAAAAACGCTAGCGGCGCGGCAGCGAAATTAGTTAATCACACCAACGCGGTTGGTTCGTGGCATCGCCTTGTTGAAGAAAATGCTAGACATGGGTGAATACGGGAAAAATACTGATGCGGCCCTGGGCGAAATAATTGCTCTTCCTATGCATTAATCGAAGATGAAGTAATGAATCAAGGGCCAACCCTTGACTTATTTTAAGAATTGTTTCGACAATTTGTTTAAAACAAAGATAAATACAAATTTTAATTTAATTCTAATTGTTCAAAAAGCAAATGAAGTCTCGAAACAAAACCCAGAGAGAAAGCGTTCAAATAAAATAATAAGTTTATTTTAACCAACAAAAATTATAAACAAATTGAAGTTTAACTTTCATGAAGCAGGACCGAACTAGCAAAAAAAACAAAAAGAAAATGAAGGATAATTATTTTACCTAAAGGGAAGCGTAAGCTAAAAGCACTTAAACTCGTTTAATACGAAATGAAAACAAAATAAATATTAATAAAGCCACTTACCATTGGAATATATTTCAATAAGCGGCATGGTGAATAACTAAACAAGAATCGGGAGCTGATTAGAAATCGCGGTGACGTATACTTTAGATTTTTGCACAAGGGATCACTTGCGGCCCAAACAAATTCTTACGCTGGTTCCTCAAACCCTGCTCTAAAAAGAACCTTATTGGTCAGGGCGGTTCTAATTTCCAGTCAGGCGAATTAAAATGAAAGAAAGACGAGATTACCTTATAAGGATCGAACATTTAGAACACCTGTGTTAACAAAAATTTCAAGCTCGGTATGGAAAAATACCGAAAGCTTCAGAGGGATGGAAAATTAAAACCAATTAGAACTCGAATTGTGTTTTCGCCGAAATCAGGGCAAATTACGAAACGACGCACGTGAACCGCTGCAGGCTTTTCTGGGAGTCAAAATGCGTAAAAATCCTGCTATAAAATCATGACCTTATTGAAAAAAATCAGTCTTATTCTCAAATCCAGTTGCAGTAGGTTTTTATGGCCAAAACCAAAATTTTATAAGAAATAGCAGTTGTAGCGGGTCGCTATGCCAAAATTTAATTAAAGTTTAAAAATTTAAGATTTTAATTTTTTTAGTCGATAACATGCTCTTAGTTGTGACCAAACCGAAAGTAGTGCCTTTCAGTTTAAGGGCTCGTAGAAATAACTAAGTAAATAAGTAAATTCATGTCAGTCGTCGAGGAAAAGTGGTCGAACAGAAGCAATGAAGGTTTCAGTGGCAGGTTGCGGGTGAACATTAGGCGTTAGCCAGTAAGTTTAGTTTTAAGGCATAATGTGTAGATTACTTGTATATTTAAAACATTTAACGTTGCCTGTTAGCAAGAAATTCTTCAGTACTCGAGTTAGACAGTAAATTTAGTCTTAAAGCATAATGTGTCGATTACTAACATATTTGAAACATTTAACGATGCCTGTTGGCAAAAAATTCATGGGTATTTCAGTGAAACATTTCAGTACTCGAGTTAGACCGTAAATTTAGTCTTAAAGCATAATGTAAAGATTGCTTGTATAATTGAAACATTTAACGTTCCCAGTTGGTAAGAAATTCATGACTATTTCAGTAAAACAATTCAGTGCTCAAGTCAGATAGTAAGTTTAATTTAAATGATGAGACGTAGAGTGCCTGTATATTGGAAAATATTTTTTTGCTGTAGTATTCGATAAGTAAAAGAGTATCCCATTAAATAATTAGTGTTATCATACTTCGTATTTTATTTAATTAATTCACTGCGGACAAGAATATCGCTGATTGAAATTATTTTATTATTCCATAATTGTTGACTGGCTAGTAAAATATAATATTCTAGGAAAGTTGCTACACTGAAAAAAAATGCACAGTGTCTAATTAATAATACCAGTGTCATTTCTTTTAATGTGCCAGTTCTGATTGTCTGACGATCTAGATACGAGATCATATTAAAAAAATAAGCAAATAAATGTAGCCACTATATAACAGCTCCCTTTCAATTAATTTATTTAAACATCACTAATGTGGCTTACATTCATTTAATTATATTTGATATACCTGAGATTAGAAATTAAGTACTGGTAAGAGGCATAAAGTGGTTTTCAAGTAGGTAGCGAAATATGGGTGGTTGCCCTTTAAACATCAAAAAAAAAATCGCTCTTTTTGAAAATTTATCAAACTAGTTACAAAGTGTTCCTATTCGCCCCCTTTTACGGTATTTTAAGTTTTTCTCTCAAGTTTCCATTCGTCCGTATCAATGATAAATACTTCTTTCTTAAATTTACAATGAATTGGTGCACAGAGAGCTGCGCGGTGCAATAAAATATACCTATTACATAACAATCCATTCAATATTTAGTTTCTAATATTAATATTTACACAAAAAATTCACGCAACTAGCACACAAAATTTCATAAACTATTCCGTTTAGACTACCGACTTTATCTCTCACCTTGATCGACGCAGGTCCCGAATGCAGCTCATTTTCCTGATGAAGCGAATTAGCATCATCCATAACATAAGCAGTGATCACGTCATAATCACCATCATCCTGAGCGTGATGATGTAGCGCTCTCGATGCTAAAGAAAACGGATAATTAAATATGATTTGGGGTTTGGAACCATTGACAAAATGCACTACAACCCAGTTTTATCCACAAGACAGAACCACAATTTTTGCACCGGATTGATCCTCTCCTGATGATGGTAAAATGGTTAACGAAACACGTGTCGAGTGCATAAATCGTGTTTTGGTATTGTGGATAAAATTGTGATGTAATGATGAGAATTGGCGATGAAAAGCGCCTATTATCATTTTTTTGAGAGCTTATTGATATATTAGAGAACATCCCATTCCTCAATAGACTTATACAATTTCTAGCAAACAATTGACACTTGAGTCACTGTTTCTTTATCAAGACATTTTACGCATTTTAAAATGTCTTGATAAAGAAACAGTGACTCAAGTGTTGAGCAGCCTTTGGAGAATGTAAACTTCGTCTCAATTTGGGCTATGAATTTCAATAAAATCGTTTATTTTGAAACCATATTAAACCATTTTATTTCAGGCTCTGTTGACGTTTGCTTAATTCTATAATGAAGCTGATAAGTGGTAAAAATATTCCTTAATTAGTAAAAATAATAGTCAACGAACTTATAAAAAAAAAGCAGGCATGCATGAGATCGATATAGTATGTTGCAAGAAGCTTTTGTGATATTTTCCAAAAAAACGTAAATGTACTTACGGAAAACCTTGTTTTGACGCAATACAATGTATACGAAAGAATAATATACTGCAACAGGAATTACACTTTAAAAATTGTATAATGAACAGAATGTTGAATTAAAGCGAAACAATTATACAATTAATAAAACTGACCTTCCAGTCAATCAACTAGTTATCATATTTAATACAACTTTTGGAAATAAGTAATTCCCTTTGCAGTACCAAATACTTAATCCTTATTAATGTGAATATGTTAAGGTTAGTACGTACTATACTACTTCTTGATACTTAAAACACATAGACAACGACACATAGTGATATAGCGTGCAAGCGAACTTAAAAACCAACACGGTACGTTCTCCTATTTTGTACGAATCTCGTTACGAAATTTTTCGTCGTAAAAATGATTCTTTGAATAAAAGTGTGCAAGAAGAATATTTAGAGCCCTTTCACACGAGGATACTGTATGCGAGATTCGCGTATCCGAGATACAGGTTAAACATACGTTCACACGGCACGAGCGACGCATACAGTATCGCGATTACGAATTTCTGCATCCCGGCAACTTCAGTCGCCGGACGCTGAATGCGTATACCGCATACAAAATTACATTTATGATAAATGATACTGATACTGAAGAAGTACGTGAATAGATGCAGCAGTCCAAGTTTTCGACCGCGATCCTGTATCTCGAATACGCGTATCTCGCATACAGAGTCCTCGTGTGAAAGAGCTCTTACTCTTTGCTTTAAGGCATGATATTTTATACGCACACAAAAAACATTTTAAAAACGTTGTTACAAAAACGCAAACTTTGTCTTCGTTTATATACTCTATTTAATGTTATTTCAAATAAGGTTAATTTTATTGAAGATGTCAATATAGAATTGTACATTTTTATAACTTACTGACTAATAAAAAATCATTTGAATTTGAACTTGATCACGAAATGAAAGAAATGGACCTGGTGTTATAATTATGGCAAAATTACACTTTTATGTTACACCTCGTTAGACATTAAGATATTCCAAACCAGAGGCCTATGTTCAGAATTAAACAGTCAACGCTTATAGGTTATGCAAACCGTGCAATGGTATCTTTATTCGCTCGTTAAATATTTGACTATAAAGTTAACCTTAAAATCAAATGTTCAGCACCTTAATCGAATAATAAATGGGTGACCTAGATTCAATATAACCCTCTGTAACTTTTAAACAAATTTTACTATTTTGGAGATATCAGAAGTCCGGTAAGCATCTCTACATTACCTCTTATCATGGGCGTAGACAGGGTACTCTGACCCCCTCCCTCCCCCCGGCCAAGTGGCTATGGCCCCCTTGGGAATTTAACCGACTCATACCATTCATGCCCCTACCATTGAAAAGGGTGTCGAATCTTTGTTTTAAAACGATTTTAACAACTTTTGAGTAAAATTTGGGCGTGGCACCCCCAAAATGTTCGAGCCTCCCGCAGCTGGAACCACTCCGGCCTTGTCTAAGGTTTGCCCCTCCCCTCCCCTGTCTACGCCCATGCCTCCTATATTAGCGCGATTAGTTGCGGTAAGGTAACTTGAATTATTAGCTGCTGATCTTGTGTGTGTAACTTTTTTTTTTGGGGTTTTGGGCACGCCTTGGGTTAGTTTGGGTTAGTTTTTGTAGAGCGAAGCGAGCAGAAGACCATAGCTAATAAACACATTTTCATTAATTTCAAAACTTTCGATTTTTTGAAGGAAAGTAACGAAAATTTTATATCGACAATTCGATTTTTTAATTTTTTTTTTTTTTAGAAAACTAACATTTTCTAATCCGCTACTTATATTTTCTTACCCGCTGAATTCGAAAATGATCATCGTTTTCTATAGAAACGAAATATGAAATGTTAGCCAATAATTACTAATAATTTGTAACAGTCCGATTTTGCCAGTGTCAAATATTTTTTAATTTCATTTATGATGATGTATTTTGCACTCATCGGCTTATTAATTCTAAATTTATTGATTCGATTTGCTGACAATTCGCATGAAATTGCCGCCTTTCTTAATGTAAATTAACTCTATTCTTAGATATACTTGTATATATTAGGATATATTTGTATTAGCATTTATAACACGTTGTGACTATATTTATTTTAGTTTAAAAGCGAAGCACATTGTTATTAGGATAGCTTGGCTTGATTTATATTCCATTACCGTAGAATGGCCTGCGAACCGATTTATATTTTTAAGAATTCTGTTAATAAAGCCCGGAAATACGCCGTATTTGACTCGTCGATTCATATTTTATTGTCGGTTTGAATATTTCATGAATCCTTTGGTTGCCGGACTCCAATTACGACCATTTCTGAGGGGGGGGCCTACTTTGTTAGTCCCGAGTATTAGGAATGTACTATTTCTTATAAATGCCAACTGTCGATTTAATTTTTTAAAAGTTTATCGTTTTGTTAGGGAATATTCTCTGGTATTTTTTGAACTATTTAATTTCGGTGCATTAGTTGTGGCTTCTTCCGTCGTTTTGCCATCCCAGTAACCGAGAACTAAGTCTTAAAATTATTAATCACTTGGCATATTTCAGCCCATCACTACTTGCTGATTTAACGTAGCGTTTGATCTCGTAGAAGGAGAAAGGCAAATTGACAATCGAGAGTTCTTCTAAGAGGCGAGAAGGTTTGCTGGTGCAGTCAGAGACTCCACATTTAGTTTGTGATTTAATTCAACCCATTTATTGGGGATATATTGTGGTATTTCTTTGTGTGTTGACACGACCGATTTTTCGGGATCTAAATACTGTACTTAGTAAGCATTTTCTCTGGAATTATTTTTTCCCTATTGCTTGTGAAGCATGCGGACGACGCCATGACGCTAATGTTTTTTTTTCTTATTTCTAGAGGCTTTCCATGTTCGTCGTATAAGAC
>MU187874.1:48237-69440 GCA_016904865.1 Pissodes strobi | reverse complement strand
AATCTAATTTGACGATCATTGGCAAAATAAAGGCAAACCACAATTTTACTTATCTGATTCAACTATGTTGAATCGACCCGGTTACGTTATACTACAACCGACTTAAAAAATATTTTATGTCTAACGGCCTGTTTTCCAACTTTCAGCATGGATTCTTGGAAAACCGATCTGCTAACACAGCCATTTTTGAGTTCGTGGAGGGAACGCTGGAGGCCTTGGAGAGGAGGGAGGTTGCATGTGGTCTTTTTCTGGACCTCTCCAAGGCCTTCGACTGTCTTTGTCACATCGATTTGTTAAACAAGCTGTTCAGGTATGGCGTAAGAGGGCCCGCATTGTCGTGGATAAAAACATATCTCTCAAATAGAACTCAGAGGGTGGTCATCAGAAATAATAATTCTAAATTTACATCTGAAAAATTATCAGTAAAACTAGGTGTCCCACAGGGAAGTATACTTGGGCCACTCCTCTTTATTGTTTACTTAAATGACCTTCCTTCTGCTGTTTTTAATACTTTGACAACTATTGTAAACTACGCTGATGGCACAAACCTATTAATTAAGAATAAAAATATCAACAGATTATTGCGTCATTCAGAAGAACAGTTCTTATTATTAAAAAAATGGTTTCACGACAATGGGCTTATTTTGAATACAGGAAAAACGCAGTGCATTATCTTTAAGACTTCTCGAAATAAGAAGGATGTCCTGATACTATCAAAATAGAAAGTACTGAGATTGTTATTGCAGACTCATGCAAATTTCTGGGTTTGTATATTGATGGAAATTTTAAGTGGGATTGCCATATTGACTCCCTCTGTAAAAGACTAGCAACGTCATGCTATATACTAAGAATAATAATTAGAAATTTAAGCTACGACATTGGCCGTATGGTTTACCACAGTTCTTTTCTATCTCTATTGAGATATGGTATAATATTTTGGGGGCCAAGCTTCAAATATATCTAGAGTATTTTATATATAAAAAAAAAGCTTTAAGAATTTTATTAAATATGGATTACACTCAATCATGTCGTGGTGTATTTAGAACACAAAAACTTTTAATGGCATCCGGAATTTATATTTTCAAGTGCATTGTGTTTTGTAAAAAAACATCCCGAAAATTTCCATCATTTGAAGAGAGACCATGCTTATTGCACAAGAGGTAAATTGTTAGATTATCACTTTCCAAAACAGCCTTGACAGAAAAGAGTTGTCATTATGCAGCTGTCACCTTTTATAACAATTTGCCATCTAAAATTAAAAACATAAATAATATTTCACATTTTAAAAAATTCCCATTTGATTATTTAAATCGCATTGAACCCTACACCATTCAGGAATACCTGGACTTTAATGATAACGTCAATGAGGGCTCTACATTTTGTGTCTAGATTTGTGGTGTTTTAATGTGTAATTTGTTTTTTATTATATTATTTTATTTATTCTTTGACGTATTTCAAACTTTGTGACCTTACAAATTTGTTTTGAAATAAATGCTTATCTATCTATCTATCTATCTATTATGATCTATGAACTTTCTCATTCGTTGCACTAGAATCTTCTCAAATATATATATAGGCTGGTAATAGATCTGTAGTTCTGGACTTCATTTACCTTGCCCTTTTTAAAAAGAGGTATAACATATCGCAACTTCAACCTATCAGGGAAACATGCTGCACTTAAAAAAATATTAAATAAGTAGCATAAAGAGAACTTAACATACTCCCATAAAGAAAGTAGAACAGATATTGGAACATCCTCATTGCTACAGCAGGCATTTTTATTTTTTAAATTACATCAATTTGTATATCGGGCACTTAAATGGTGGCCAAGGTAAAATCCGAGGCAGTGCAATTGACCGACGTGTTATGCAATAGTATTGAGTCAATACTCCCAGCAAAAAAATCGCAGAAGGTATTTGCTATCTGCAGTGGATCAGGGATTAAATCACCATGAGTTGGATGAACAATAGACTGAGGCAGGTTATTCTCCCTGTTCAAGTTACTGTTCACGACTTGCCATATTGCTTTCGACATATTAGCCGAGTCATGAATTTTGGTCTGAAAGAAATCTTTCTTGGTCATCTGCACTTTATATTGGAACAGCTTTTTTGCTTCCCGATACTGCTCGTGGAGTACGGGTGAATTGATTTGCCTTGACAACCAAAAAAGATCCTTAAGTTTCTCACTGTCCCTAACAATACCCTGACTTATCCACTTCTGCAACCTATGAGCAGCAACTTTGATCTTTCTGACCGGACATGTGAGGTCAAGATGATATATAAAATTTTCCTGAAAATAGTTCCATGCGTCGCAAAACGGTTAACATCTCTGATTTGATACAAAGTATGCAAATCATTACGTCCAAAATAAAATTTTAGGTTAATAACGTTATCCTCATTAAAATTTCGTTTATAAACATACATATCTTGAATGTGCGATTGATCCGCATAGTCTGCTATACTGAAAACCTGAGCCAAGTGGTCAGATATGTTGTGCTGAACATTTGATCCCGAAACAAAATTAGGTTTGTTGGAAAAAATATAGTCCAATTGAGAAGGTTTATCAGCTCCCATAATTCTGGTGGGCTCACTTGGTGAACTCGATATGAGAGAGAAACCGTTAACAAGATCAAAAAAATCACGCTTAAATTGGGAGTTTACCAGATTATCAACATTAAAGTCACCGCACAATATCATTGTTTGGTAATTATTTTGCATAAAACACAGAAATTCATTAAAATGCTTAATAAAAATATGAAAATCTGTTCCACCTGTTAGCGTAGATGACCTGTAAATAGTTGCCAAGACAATATTTTTCCTATTTAAGGTAATTTCAGTAGCAGCGCATTCAAAATATAATTCTCGGTTACACCTATCAGTATTAATTACTTTAAGCTTACGACTAGAGCTCTCTCTTACAAAGATGGCGACACCACCATGGATGTGATCAGTTCTACAAAACGAGGTTAATAATTCTTACTTAGTCTTATCCTTATTCAGCAACAGTCTATTACAGTGAATCCACTCCTCGGCCCTCGCCTGCGCAACCACAGAACCCTCCAGGGAAGCCTCCAGTGTACTTGAGCCGACAGAAACCGATGTGTTACCAGCAAAGAGTGTATACTTAGATATAGGATCAGTGTTTGGTAGATCATTAACGTATATTAGAAATAGTATGGGGCCCAAGACAGAACCTTGAGGAACTCCAATGGTAATTTCACGCTTTGCCGTTGTCACCCCTGAATACCGTACAGCCTGACACCTACTCTCCAAATAGGAGATCAACAAGTTAAGATTTTCAGGACAAAACCTATATGCCCTAAGCTTCCTACGATGCTACTATATGTAAGAGATTCTAAACATTTATGTTTAATTTATTGTATGCTTTTTATTGCCGTGTGTAGAAAAAATATTGTATGATATTTGTGTTAAAAGTATTTTTAAGGCACTCATGTGGTTTGCAGAACGAGCAAAGAGAGTTGTGCAAACCATATGAGTGCAAACCATATGTCACAGATCGTCATAGAGCACGTTGTATCAGAGTACTCTGATTGTATTCTATTTTGTTTATGGGTTTCCTATGGCAACGGCTGTTTTCAGCGCCGCCTGGAAAGGTCGATTGGCGCACGTTCTTATTGCGTCCACTTGTCAGTATCTCTTTGATCTGTGATTTTCACCGCTTGTCGCGTTTATTTTGAGTGTAGTTATGATTGAAATTTTTGCGATTAGAGAAACAATATAGTGACGATGCTGGCGCATGTTTCTTGTATAATTAGTTTTATTCCCAAGTACACCGGCATGGCGGCTAACGACACCATGCAATTAATCCTCTAATCAATTATCAATTAAACGTAAATTGTTTTTTCCCGTACTGTAACTTAAAATTTATTTTCTTAGTTATGTGCATATTTCATTATCAATAAATTATTATTTTATGCCAAGTAATTTTTGTTTTCGGAACGGTTTATTATTCTTTGCATGACAGCAGGCTTATTTCAATGTTACCTGACTTTAAATAGGTATCGCCTAAAATGTTACGCCTATGGAGTGCTGCCGCCCGGGAGAAACATGACGCATGCGCGCCGTTGTGGGCGCACAGGAATGAAATGTTTGACACGCTTCGGCCAACATCTTCATCAGTTTCATTCATTACTTTATCCCCTCTTCACGTTAATATTTTAATGTTGGCATGTAAACATTTCGTAACTTATGAATGACCTGTTCTGTCTATTGTTTTTTATATGTCTTTGAGCTAGACAATAGATAAAGGCGTTTAGATTTTAGCCATTTTATGGTGGTAAGTTTTGCGCTTGTGCAGTATCAATTTTCAAGTGGTTCTCCGTTCGTACCAGTCTTATTTCTTGCAGACAAACCGGTACCCGACCTTGGATTAGTTTTGCATAAAAGCGCTCTGTACTTTCTATATCTCTTTATGTTGTATTATCACTCCATATCTCGATATCTATTCGTAATAAAATGCTTTTTGATAACTATTGTTGGTTTTATTTTATTACAGGATATTGAACTCAATACATCTGGAAAATAAGAAGCCACTACTAAAAGAAGCCAAACCTAAACGAGAAAATGACAAGTCATTTGCACCAAGCCATTGCAACAAATAATGTTTCTATCTCAGAGGAAAAATTTGAGACAGAACTTACTGAAGCGTATATGCTCGTACCGCAATATGTAGTGTTAGTTCTACAAATTATTCTATTTATTTTTAATCTAATCGGTAGTGGACTATTTTTCTATGTAATTTATAAGTTTAGGAGACTCCAAACGAGAACCAACTACATACTCTTAAATTTTTTTATTTGCACATTATTTTTTAGTATATGTGGAACACTAACAATTATATTAAGTATTTTTTATCCAGGCCATGTATCGGATATATTATTATCGCTTCTGGGGGGATTTTTGGAAGCATCCTATTTGCTTGCTCTATTATTAGCAATAGATTGGTTTCTATCTGCATATTGCGCTATAGCTTTTGCCAAATATCAAAACATTTACAAGTTTATAATAACAGCCACTTATTTATTTGCATTAATTAATTTGGTCATATACCTAAGTATCACTAACATTGGCATAAAATTCGTCGTTTTCATTATTCCATGTGTAATAATTTACCTTCTAAGCCTTCTTGTAGTAACCGCTTTCAATATAATTAAAAAGTGGAAGATTCCTTCGGAAGTGGCTGTGAAAACTTCCTACGCTTTGTCAACTGCTACTGTATTTTTCTTAATGTGGCTTCCCCTTGAAATAGATATATTAAGTGCTTTTTTTGGACATATGGAACATTCGCTTCTTGGCCAAGTCATGGCTTTTGAGTACGCTGTTTTTTCAGGGCTGGTAGGATTTTCTTCTTCAATAGTAATTCTCATTTTATTAGTATGTTTAGATAAAAATTTTAAAATATCTTATGACTATGTTTTCAAAAGTTCTGTGAGGCAATATATTCAACCGGATAGTAATGATGATATTAATTTAGATGTGGATGTTCCTTAGATGTTAACATATATGTCCTAATCAACATGTATCATACATTTTATGCTTAGAATAAAAAAGGTATATATTAAAAAGTTGAAATTTTTTTTAGTGATGTGTTACATCATTTTAATTATTAATGGTTTTTAATAAACTTTGACATCGTTTCACTTGTAATGTTTTTTTTTACATTAAAATATATGTCTTATTTTAGGTGCTTAGTTTTAACGTTTGATTTGTCTTGAATTTTGTTAATAATACTGCATAGTGTCCGACAATAAAACATATTATTAATTGCCCGATTGATTGTTTCAATAGATTGAATGCGAAAATTCCGTTCCGGTATATATAATCTAGTTTGAGTTACTAAAAACTAACCAAGATAACCAACACTAACCAAGCTGCGCCCCATTGCGACAAGAGTTTGTTCATCTTGGTTAAGTTTGATCAGTTTTAGATAGTTTTATATGCGTTGGATGAGTAGAGAAGTAGTATTTTTTTGATGGCAGTGATACACACACTAAAGGGAGATCCTATGGCGCTCGACGAGCGGTGTGTGTGCGAAGATGTTGATTGACACCAAAGACATATAAAAAAACAATAGACGGAGTAGGTCATTCATAAATTACCAAATGTTTGCATGCCAACATTAGAAATATTAACGTGAAGAGGGGATAAAATAAAGAATGAAAAGCAATGAAGATGGCGGCCGAAGCGCGCCAAACATTTCATTTATGTACGCCCACAACGACGCGCCTGCGCCATGTTTCTCCCGGCGCCGGCGGCGCACCATAGGCGTAACATTTTAGGGGACATCAGTTTAAAGTCAGGCTATCATTGAAATAAGCCTGCTGTCAAGCAGAAAATAATAAGCCTTCACAAAAATGAAAATGACTAGACACAAAGAATAATTTATTAATATTGAAATATGCACATAACTAAAAATAAATAAATTTTAAGTCACAGTTCGGGAAAAACCCAGTTTACGTTGATAATTGATTAGAGGATTATTAGAATGGAATATTTATTAACGCTTTTAGAATTTACAAAAAGATCCACAAATACTGCACAACAACTTGCACCTATTTAACAAGTAGTAAATTAATTATTAACAATAAAAAATAAAATATATTCAGTATTATTTGATATCGTTTGTAATAATATAATTACCTAGATGGTACACAAAAAAAATATTTAAGCACCCAGATTGAAACTCAGAATCATTTAGATCTTGTAAGATTTAATTTTTTTTTAATTTACCAAATTTGATATTAAAGAAATCTATATTTGTTTTATTTGTAATTTCATTTGCGAAGTTTGATATTCGACATAATGGAGTATTTACACGGTAGTTAGTCCTATGATAGGTAACAAATGTGTGAGAATCTCTAAGAGACCTTTGTGGAACATGGAGTCAGCTGCAGTAACTCCAGAGAATTGATCATATTATTAACGATTTTAAATTGAGTACATAGATTAACATATTAACGTCGAGAATCCAAAGAACGAAAATTTATGAATTCTTGGCGTATTTTCGATGTCATTGTATTGTCTGAAATATGGAGAATAGATTGTGTGGATATCTTTAAACTTCAAAACTATTACACTTATTATTTTGACGGAAGTTTTAATCAAAACGATGGGGTGCTTGTCTATGTCAGAAAGGATATACACATAGAGAATTTTGTAAACATTAAATATAATGAAGTGACGTTTTCAATTCTTAATTTTAAGTTTAATAAAAATGATTATCAATTATTTGCACTGTATAGATCACCGGCTTCTGATACCTCTATATTCTTGAATGATCTATCACGCATATTGTTGCAGTACAAAAATAATGATGCAATGTGTTTTTGGGGGGCGATGTTAACATACATTTGCTTTGCGAAAACGTACCTAACATTAAACAACTATAATAGTTATTTATGCAACAAGTGTGTAAAGTGAATCTTTTTTATGAATGGGAATATCCCATGAATAAAAAAAGGGTACTTTACACATGAGTTGCATACAAAATTTTTTCTACTATCGAAAATTTTTTGAAAAAATAAAAATAATGTTATATTACTTTACGCACTAGTGCGTAAAATATATTATTTTACGCACTGCCCTAAACGTCAAAAAATATGCCAGTAAACGTCAAAAAATATGTCAGCTTTACTTTACGCACTAGTAGCATTAAAAAGGCCTATTTTACGAATCTTAGAGAGTGCGTAAAGTGAGTATTTTACGCACGGTAGTAGAAAAAAATATTTTAACTGAAAATGGTTTTCTTAGTTACATAAATAAAGACGGACTGGAGCAAGGTTTACGATGAGAACCAATGTGACTTGGCATATGAACTTTTCCATGCCATACTGAGAAATGTCATTGCATTCGCTAGCACAAAGATTAATTTAACATCAAAAAATAAAAAACTAAACCCTTGGATCACTCCTGGTTTCATAAATTCTATTCGGTACAGAGACAAATTAAAAAAATCTTATTTGAAAAGTAAAAATAACATAGCTCTTCTTAATAAATTAAAAAATTACCGCAATATTCTAAATAGACTGATAAAAGAAACTAAAACATCTTATTTCTAAAATAAATTTAATGAAACTAAACAAAACCTTAAAAAAATGTGGGAAATAATCAACGAGGAACTGAACTGTAATAATAATAAAAATAAAAACAAATTTTCCTTAAGAGATAATAATAATACTATCCAATCTGATAAAAAAGTTGTTTAATCAGTATTTTATAAATATAGGACAAACAATGGCAAACAGAATCGCTTGTGAAGAAAAAAAAAGAAGGATTTATCTCGACCAAATTGCTCCACTTTGTTTTTAACACCTGTAAATGAAGATGAAGTTCTTAAGCATATAAATGCACTAAAAACTGTTCTGCGCCAGGTTTAGATGGACTAAAAAGTGGCTTACTCAAGAAAATACGGCATAATATTTCTAAACCCTTGACCCGGCCGTGTGTTTAATTGTACAATCTTGACAGGAGTGATCCCGTGTAAACTAAAGCGATCAGTTCCGATATATAAAGGAAATGATATGTATCTGCCGGGGAACTATCGCCCAATATCGCTTATCAATAATATTGCAAACATCTTGGAAGTCTGTATAAGAGTTAGATTGTCCAACCATATTGAGAACAACTACATCATATCTCCAAATCAGTTTGGATTTAGAGAGGGCAAATCAACCGAAGACGCGCTGTTTGAGGTATCAAATTATATTTATAATGCTATTGAATCTAAACAAAAACCTCTAGCCATTTTCTTAGATTTGGCCAAAGCGTTCGATACGGTATCTCACGAAGTTTTATTAGACAAATTGGAAAACTTCGGGATAAGGGGGTTAGGTAAAAATTCGATAAAAAATTATCTTGCTGGTAGGGAGCAATGTGTGAGAGTGGAAGAGCAGTATAGTGCTTTTGAAACTGTGCAGTGTGGTGTTCCGCAGGGTACTGTTCTGGGACCACTCCTGTTTACACTTTACATAAACGAACTTCTATTTCTCAATACGTCCGGGAAACTTGTCTCGTACGCGGATGACACTGTTATACTTGTTCAGGGAGATAGCTGGGAGAGTGCTATGGAAAGAACAACTTTTGACTTTGCAAAGGTTCGTCAATGGCTGGGAGAGAATCGATTAACTATAAAACTTGACAAGGCCAAATTTATGAGCTTTAGTATTCCGGATAAAAATCAACTTAATTCAAATCAACTAAGGATACACACATACCAATGTTTGTTAAAAGAAAAACCATGCTCTTGCGCAGAAACATTGAATAAGACTCCTAGTATAAAGTATTTAGGTATATTTATTGAACAAAATATTAAATGGAAGAAACATATAGAAAGTATAAACTTAAAAATCCGTAAACTTATTTATAAATTTTATCAGCTCAGAAATTGTATGCCTTTGCCTGTCTTAAGAATGTTATATGCAGCTTTGGCGGAATCAGTTATTAGATATGGCCTTCCAATATGGGGAGGATCATTTGATACTACCCTAAAGACTTTGAACGTTACTCAAAGATATCTGTTAAGGGTTATTTTTAGAAAGCCGCCCAGATCTTCCACCGTACTTTTTACAAAACAACAACTATATGTTAAGTTAGTACTTGTATTTGTATATAAAGCTCCAAAATTAAGACAAATAGTCCACTCGGATCACAGCACTAGAAGAAGAGCCACCAATGATGTTAGTGTACCTTTTCTGACAAAAACAACTACTCAACGATATCTGACGTACAGGGTGTTCACCCATAATGTCCCCCCCCCTTTAACTTTGTTAATTTTTAAGCTAGAAAAAAAAATAAAAAACAAAATTGTAGAGTTTTTAATATAGTTTTTGCACACGTAAAGGAAAAAACAAAAAATTGCACAGTATACAGGGTAGATCAAAAAGAAACATTTTTTTAAATCTAGCCCCCATTTTTTAGTCGATTTTTCGATTCTACGTAAAATTCTAAGGATTTTTAATATAACACACTATATGCCTATTCCTAATACTTTAAGAGTTATTGACAGTTGAATTCGCTATTTTGTTTGTTCTTTTATTTTTTTATAGCAACAGCCACCTAAGAATATAACTTTTGTTTAGCTTTTGAACTCATTGAGGTGTAAATATTGAGTTTCCTCAATTCGACATTGCTTCGAGTAGTGATTTTGTATCTTCTGTTTCAAAAATGATTAAAGAATTATTATTATAATTAAAAAAATAGCGACTTCAACTGTCAATAACTCCTAAAGTATTAGGAATAGGCATATAGTGTGTTATATTAAAAATTCTTAGAATTTTAGGTAGAATCGAAAAATCGAATAAAAAATGGGGGCTAGATTTAAAAAAATGGTTCTTTTTGATCTACCCTGTATACTATACAATTTTTTGTTTTTTTGTTTACGTGTGCAAAAACTACATAAAAGACCCTACAATTTCGTTTTTTTATTTTTTTTGTAGCTTAAAAATTAACAAAGTTAAAGGGGGGGGGGACATTATGGGTGAACACCCTGTACTTTGGTCCAAAACTTTTTAACCTACTCCCGAGTAATATTAGACAGGTGCAAAACAAATATCTTTTTAGTAAAAAATAAGTAGGCTGATCTGGGACAACTTTGAAATGTTTGCTTCCGTTCTGCGAAGATACTTACTTTAGTTGTACCTATATGCATGTATGTGCGACACTCTCTTTAGTCAGCATGTGGGGTGGGAATTTAAAAAGTATATATTTTTTCCTGTTTAGGTATAATGTTAATTTCGGATTAAAGGGCGTGTACTTGTAAGATTAAAATATAGGGCTAGGAAATAGTTAAATAGTTACATATATCTTACTTTCTTGAATTGTTTAAATTAATCAAGTAATTTATGGTGCGTCAAAGATGTTATGTGTAGTGTCGTGTGTCATTGATTGTAACAGGCTTATTTTTTTTTATCACTATTTCAAATGGTGATATACAATATGTATTTTTTTTTCTCTTCTTGTACACACACAGATATTGTATCTAGATGTACATCGTTCTGCATAATGTAAAGCTGTATAACCATTTATTGAAATATATTTTATTTATTTATTATTTATTTATTTATTTATTAACACCTTTAAATGTCTTTTCTACACACATGTTAAAAATGCAACTTTTAACACTGTCTACTAGCCTTAAAAATGTTACTTTAAGGCACTAGTAACTTAAAATACCTACTTTAAGGCACTAGTGTTAAAAGTAAAATGTATTTTTTTTTCAAAAAAACGGCTAAAATATTTCTATTTTATTTATTTACACTTATATTAATAGTACAATTTGAACAACTTGAAAAATTAATTCCTTCCTCAGTTCTGCTGTTATTCGTGGTTGTGGAGGATTGAACAGAAAGAACAACATGCCCAATTGATGTTGAAGCATCATTGGCTGATGTCGCTTGTACTGTAAGCAATTTTGGAGCAATATAATTTTTATTTTCCAAGGAATCCATGATGTATCATTCTGCAACGGTTGAGGATTTCCATCCCCCATACCGCTTAATGGTCGTCAAATTTGCTCCAGCATCGGCAAGTAAACTTCTAGAGGAACGGTGAAAGCAATGTCCCGTATAGCGTGTTGAATTTGGGAAGCGGCAGAAATCTTGTTATAGCAGCAGGAAATTTTCCGAACGTATTAATTTCGATCGGATTTCTGGTACATTAGTATAGTCAATTTGTGCCGAAAATGGGGGTATTAAAGAAATTTCGAATAAAAAGTTAAAATTTGGTGAAGTTGAAGTTTAAATGGTGTTGAACATGATTCAGTCGAGTCCCGCGACGTTCCGGCTGGGGAAATGCCGCCATCTTGAATTTTAATCTGCCATATTTAATTTTCGTCGGCAGACTTTTTTTCTTTTCCATTTGGTTTCTGAATAATATTTTGTACACTGTTAATATCTAAGGTAATACCTCTTTATTTTCCTGACAGTAAATTACTTAGAAATGGGGAATTTTTGGCGATTTATACAAATGTATACAAATCTTAAAAAAAAAGGAAAAATCTAGAAATAAATACCTTATCATTCTAAGATATTATTAAATCTTTTTAATCTACCTATACTCTATAATAATTATAGCATTTTGGCAACGCTGCTGGACGGCAATATAAAAGTTGCAGGGAAGTCCTTTACTAATCCAACGTTACAGCGAAAAGACAAGGTAGTCAATCTTGCTTCTCTATCTGCCACCATAAAGGATGGCGAACGGTGGGCAAAGGTCAACCCACTTATTCTTTTTCACCGTATAATTTGTATGGTAAAAGATGACGGTCAATTATCAGGAATATTTGCAGTATGAGGTTGCACGAAGACAACAAAGTGAACACATCAATATTATTTCCAAAATTTGTCCTCCCGGTGAAGTTCTCCCAGAGAATCCTTTCTACAAATTGGATGGAGGAGATCTCCTGCATCGAGTTCCGCGGCCAAGTACTGATACTGCAAGGTATAGTGAAGTATGCAAGAGATATGTCAACTACGTCATGACAACGTACGGACTTATCAAAAGCACAGGAAGGTTGCAAAGAAGTAGTAGTTGGTAAAGACACGGATTTTCTCGTCTTGATTATTGGGCTTTCACCTGTTGAATCCAGCATTTTTATGTTGATCCCGGTACCGCGAGCGCCAGGAAAAACACGTAAAATATTCCGAGGAAAAGCTTTGGCATCAGACCTTGCCGATATCTGCGGGTAATACTTTTTCTTCATGCGAAGACTGGACGTGATACAACGTCAGCTTTGTTTGGAACAGGAAAGAATCGTGACTTTAAAACTTTAAACACAAAAGAAGAAAATCGAAAAAAGTTGCTGTTTTTGAAAAAGAAAATGTTGAGGTGGTGTGGTGTGGATCTTGACCCCAGTGATTGAGGCTTGTACATTCGTTGATGGTATTCTGCAGCCAGTAGTGACTCTAATAAACGCAGCTCCTCCTCACCTACTGAAGCTTATATTTTGCACTTGCAAGGGGGACCGCAGTAATAAGTGCGAGTGTCGCCGATCAGACTTCACTAGTAGCACGATGACTGGAACCTGTGTAGGTGAAAACTGTTTTAGCAAGGCTGGACCGATAGAAGAAATTGACGTCGATGAGACAACTGAGGTTGACGACTTAAGGGAAGAAGGTCCGACAAACCCTTAATGCACTAGGTATATTTTTACAGTACCCTTTATATAAAATTAATACCTACTTCACTTACTATAGTTTAGTTCCGGCATCCGGAACAACAGACAACCACCAGAATAGTAGAGATTAGGAGAGACCTTGAATAAGCGTAAGTTAATAATATAATTTGCGATGCTTACAAGTTTTTGTTCGTGAGATTTGTTGAAGTTAATATGTTTCATGCAGGATCAAGATAGTAGATGACATAGGTAATCGTAATCGTAAGCAGCATATCGAACGAAGAGTCAGATCCAGGAGCTTAAGTTAAAATGAATCATTTAAATTTTGTAATAGATCATAATAAAAAAAAATGTCCGAAACCCTATTAATTTAAATTTAAATTTGAAATATTCTACTGTCAAGCAGTGGCGGTCGTCAGCTCTTATTGATTAGAAGGCATAATTTTCGTAAATATAAATAAAATCAATATGTTTTACATTCATTCAATGCTGTCAATGTACTTTTTTATTTTTAGTAAAATATTGGTGGGCGGGGGACGCCTTTCCACGCCTTCTCCTCTCCCTGGAGATGACGCCCATGACAAACATATTCATTTAAGTAAAAAATGACAACTTTTGAAATTCCCAAGAGATAACTAAAACGAAAAATTTTAATTAGAACTATAAAGAAAGCGATTAAATAACTGTTTACTGGAAACAAATATGGCGGTTTTTAAATTAACATGGCGGCGTTTCCCCATCCGGGATATCATGGGACTCGATGAAGCCATGCTCTGAACTGTTTGAACTATTACTAAGCCAAGTTTCAACTTTTTAATCTGAATTTCTTTATTAAAACACAATTTGACTGTACATATTTTAGGAAGAGCCGCCGATATCCGACGTCTGCTGGACGAAGATCAATATATTTTCGATAAAGATCCAAATGAAATTTTTCAATGATAGTGAAATTTCGTGGCACCTTGGTTTTGGTATCTGATATTTGAATAACTAATGAAGTCTTCATATCTTCCACGTTGTCAAGAGTCAACAGACAAAGCTCCTTCCTGCGACAGGCACCAAATACTCATACAATCGTTGCTACTTTCATCAGAAGGTACTCATCGTCGGGTGCGTACTTCAGAAATTGTTCAATTTGGTCTCTAGTAAAAATTTTTGATTTTTTGGCCTGGTAACCCTTTCCTTGATGCTTCAAGTAGGCAATTAGTTTAAAATGTTTGCTGATGTCTACGTCGTTATTTATACGTAGCGTAGCTTTGATCTTTGAATAATGACCAAAGAGAAGATAACTTCCATACCTTTGCCTTTTCCCCAAAATAGGCAGGAATATGTTTTCGGAATACTTTCCAGGAACGCCTTTGTTTTCACACTATTTTATAAATTTCATTATGAGCAATCTCATATTGAATTCTTGATTTTCTGAAGTAGCTCTGTTAGCAGCTTCTTCTATGTCTTTAAGTGGATCGATTTCTTGTATTTCTTGCATTTTTGCCACAACAGCCAGCCCTGGCGTTTTAATAAAACTGACAGAACCTTTGAAATGTTCAATTTTTCTGTAAAGAAATCAGCCGACAATGATGGTTGCAAGTTTTTATTGACAAATCTGAACTTCGATGATTTAATATCATAATCATAAATTTATTCATGTCAACATTACATAGTAATTTACACACATCAATAAACAATGAATAATAACGGTAATAAGAAAAATATTCCAAAAAATTTTAAAATCAATACGGACATATTTACTTATATACTAAAATAAAAACACAACACTAATTAAAAACAAAATTTAAAAATTCATCAAAAGAATAAAAACTGTAATTTTTGTCTGAAAACTTGCCACGGGAAGAACATTAAAAATTTTTCTCGCGCAGTAACCAGGGCCGCTCTGACACCTCCTTAAGCGCTAGTAGATGCCCATGATGTTACCTCTATTTCTGGTTAAATGACCATGCACGTCCTCGTGAGCAAGAAACAAACCCATGTTCTTCCTCACATATAGAAGATTCTCCAAGATATACATGGAAGGCACAGTAAGTGCTCTAAGCCCCCTATAAGCTTCCCTACATCCTTCTCTGAAACCTAATCTGCTCATCAATGTAACTGCCCTCCGCTGTAAGCCGAAAAGTCGCCGGATACCAGCAGCAGCATGACCCCATATGCAAAAATTGCATAGGAAAGATAGCAATGGAACTATGTTGGGGTTTGGAACCTTCGGCAACATGCACTAAAATTGAGCTTTGTCCACAATACCGAAACAGAATTTTTGCACTCGACGCGCGTTTCGCTAACCATAACCTGCATCATCAGGAGATGATTAAGAATGAGTCTGTTTCGGTATTGTGGATAAAGCTCAGTTTTATAGCAATGGAAGATGGAAAAATATGGGAGACATTGTCTCTCCAGCTCCGAAGTAAATAGAGAGCTTTTGTCAGTTTTGATGAGACATAATTGACATGATCGTTCCACTGTAACCGAGGGTCCACATAACCTCCGAGGAACTTAGTCTTGTCAACATGGGAGTTGACCATTCCTAAATTCCTCATCGAGAAAACCACTCTCTTATTTATTTTATTTTTATTTATTAATATTGTACAGGACTTTTCTTAAAGTATATACATTGCCAGTTAGTACATAACAGTATAGGTAACAGTAATTCAGAAGAAAATATGCAGACTTACAACTAAACACTGTATATATGTGGATTACATAAATTCTTGCAGGGAATAAAAACAATTTTGGACTAAATAACTTTGCATAGTTTTTTTTAATTTCCTGATTGACACTATTTTTCTTATACTAACAGGTATCTTATTGTAGACATAGCTTCAAAAACATTTAGGACTCTTTTTAAAAGTGGAGAGGTTGTAGTTTTGAGTAATAATGTTCGAGATTTGTCTAGTCTGATAGGTATGCACGGTACTAACAACTGGAAATTTATGTGGGTATTTTTTTACAAACATGGCACTTTCCGATAGCAAAATACTATTAACTGTTAGTAGGTTGTTACTCCTGAATAGTTCCCGACAAGATTCTAGGGGACTCAATGAAAAGATTTTGCGGAGAATTCTCTTTTGTAGGATAAAAATTCGATTTGTTTCAGTTGATTGACCCCAAAATAGAATCATATATTTTATGTGACTATATGCTAAAGCAAAATAAACATTGAGCAATTGTTTTTTAGACATAATAGGCTTTAAATTAACTATTGCAAAATAAGCTGCCTTCAGCTTTCCAGCTATATAATCAATATGTGGGATCCAAGACAATTGACTATCCACATAGAGACCCAAAAATTTGCAACTATCCACCTTATTTATAGCAACATTATTCATAGTAAGAGCAAATTCCGGGATGACCCTTCTGTTAAAAAACACCATATATTGAGTCTTTGATTCATTAACTATTAATTTGTTTCCAGAGGACCATTAATAAAATTTCTGTAAGAAAAGGTTAGCATTGTGAATTGCCATTTGCAAAGAAGAGCATGAAATTATTATTGTCGAGTCATCAGCATATAACACAATCTCATATTTATTTTCAGGGCTGAAAAAACCCTCTAAGAACTGCACAACATCGTTCATAAAGAGAATGAAAAGAAGTGGAGACAACACGCCGCCCTGAGGAACTCCAAATTTCTGTTCTGAACACTCAGACATCATTGAGCTAAATTGTACCCTGATTTTCCTTCCTGTCATAAAAGATTTCACCAGTAAGTTAAAATTTCCCCTAAAGCCCAGAGCATTTAATTTTCGTGTTAGGAAGGTGGTATCAATACACATATTTATCTTTTAACGACAGTCTATTATTAATAAAAAACATTATTTAACTGAAGTGGCCATCTCTCCCCAAATATACGGGAGAGTTGGCCATAGCACTAGTGAAGATGCCAAAAGCTCAAATATTTTTATTTAAGTAAAAATTAATACAAACATGTTAAATAATAACCATTATAACATAGATATAATATTCCTATTTAAAAAACAAACTTTTTTAGTTACTCCTTTTTGGCAACACAAAACTTTCCACATGTCTGGCATAAATCGGTGAATTTAGAGCATGTTTTATGGAACCATGACTGACATCGCACACAACAAATCCAGTCATCTTTTTTCGTTGTCTTGTCATAATCTTCTCCGCACCCGACGCATAAATTTTTGTTGAAATCCATGGCCAAGTTGCCCCAAGATGAACGTGGCCATCACTCCCCATATTACACATGACACGAACATACGATTTCAAATTTAGGAAGGTATATTAAGCTAAATCATTTTGGGGTTATGATAAGCGAAAAAGCATGTTTTTACATTTCTAATTGGAAAAACACCATCAAAGTTATATTATATAGGAAATATGAGCAATCATATATGTGAGGTAATAGTTTTCACCTACCTTTGAAATTAATTTTTCTAATTTTGTGCAAAAATTGTCAGCAAAGTTAAATCACTACCGATGTAAACAACATGAAACTGCAGAAACTGCGTTCTAATATGCCATGCAGCTCTCTTGCAACGCTTTATTAATGAAACAACGATATGGCCATCTCTCCCCCTATGGCCAATACAGCCGGACTTACCCTAAGTAGCATAAAGCTGTACATACTCCCATAAAGAAAGTAGAACATATATTGGAACATCCTCATTGCTACAGCAGGCATTTTTATTTTTTAAAGATTTCATGGCTTGAAAAATTTCATCAATTTGTATATCGGGCACATAAATGGAGGCCAAGGTAAAATCCGAGGCAGTGCAATTGACCGACGTGTTATGCAAGAGTATTGAGTCAATACTCCCAGCAAATAAATCGCAGAAGGTATTTGCTATCTGCAGTGGATCAGAGATTAAATCACCATGAGTTGGATGAACAATACACTGAGGCAGTTTATTTGTCCTTTTATTCTCCCTGTTCAAGTTACTGTTCACGACTTGCCATATTGCTTTCGACATATTAGCCGAGTCATGAATTTTGGTCTGAAAGAAATCTTTCTTGGTCATCTGCACTTTATATTGACACAGCTTTTTTGCTTCCCGATACTGCTCGTGGAGTACGGGTGAATTGATTTACCTTGACAACCAAAAAAGATCCTTAAGATCCTCACTGTCCCTAACAATACCCTGACTTATCCACTTCTGCGACCTATGAGCAGCAACTTTGATCTTTCTGACCGGACATGTGAGGTCAAGATGATATATAAAATTTTCCCGAAAATAGTTCCATGCGTCGTTAACATCTCTGATTTGATACAAAGTATACAAATTATTCCGTCCAAAATTAAATTTTAGGTTTATAATGCTATCCTCATTAAAATTTCGTTTATAAACATACATATCTTGAATGTGCGATTGATCCGCATAGTCTGCTATACTGAAAACCTGAGCCAAGTGGTCAGATATGTTGTGCTGAAAATTTGATCCCGAAACAAAATTAGGTTTGTTGGAAAAAATATAGTCCAACTGAGAAGGTTTATCAGCTCCCCTAATTCTGGTGGGCTCACTTGGTAAACTCGATATGAGAGAGAAACCGTTAACAAGATCAAGAAAATCACGCTTAAATTGGGAGTTTACCAGATTATCAACATTAAAGTCACCGCACAATATCATTGTTTGGTAATTATTTTGCATAAAACACAGAAATTCATTAAAATGCTTAATAAAAATATGAAAATCTGTTCCACCTGTTAGCGCAGATGACCTGTAAATAGTTGCCAAGACAATCTTTTTCCTATTTAAGGTAATTTCAGTAGCAGCGCATTTAAAATATAATTCGCGGTTAAACCTATCAGTATTAATTACTTTAAGCTTACGACTAGAGCTCTCTCTTACAAAGATGGCGACACCACCATGGATGTGATCAGTTCTGCAAAACGAGGTTAATAATTGATACTTAGTCTTATCCTTATTCAGCAACAGTCTATTACAGTGAAACCACTCCTCGGCCCTCGCCTGCGCAACCACAGAACCCTCCAGGGAAGCATCCAGTGTACTAGCGCCGACAGAAACCGATGTGTTATCAGCAAAGAGTGTATACTTAGATATAGGATCAGTGTTTGGTAGATCATTAACGTATATTAGAAATAGTATGGGGCCCAAGACAGAACCTTGGAGAACTCCAATGGTAATTTCACGCTTTGCCGATGTCACCCTGAATACCGTACAGCCTGTTACCTACCCTCCAAATAGGACATCAACAAGTTAAGATTTTCAGGATAAAACCTATATGCCCTAAGCTTCCTACGATGCTACTAGATGTAAGAGATTCTAAACATTTATGTTTAATTTATTGTATGCTTTTTATTGCGGTGTGTAGAAAAAAATATTGTATGATATTCGTGTTAAAAGTATTTTTAAGGCACTCATGTGGTTTGCAGAACGAGCAAAGCGAGTTCTGCAAACCATATGAGTGCAAACCATATGTCACAGATCGTCATAGAGTACGTTGTATCAGAGTACTCTGATTGTATTCTATTTTGTTTATGCGTTTCCTATGGCAACGCCTGGAAAGGCCGATTGGCGCACACATTCTTATTGCGTCCACTTGTCAGTATCTCTTTGATCTGTGATTTTCACCGCTTGTCGCGTTTATTTTGAGTGTAGTTTTGATTGAAATTTTGCGATTAGAGAAACAATATAATGACGATGCTGGCGGATGTTTCTTGTATAATTAGTATTATTCCCAAGTAGACCGGCATGGCAGCTAATGACACCATGTAATCAATCTATAATCAATCCTCTAATCAATTATCAATTAAACGAAAATTGTTTTTTCCCGTACTGTAATTTAAAATTTATTTTCTTAGTTATGTGCATATTTCATTATCAATAAATTATTATTTTATGCCAAGTAATTTTTATTTTCGAAACGGTTTATTATTCTTTGCATGACAGCAGGCTTATTTCAATGTTACCTGACTTTAAATAGATTTCGCCTAAAATGTTACGCATATGGCGTGCTGCCGCCCGGGAGAAACATGACGCATGCGCGCCGTTGTGGGCGCACAGGAATGAAATGTTTGACACGCTTCGGCCACCATCTTCATCAGTTTCATTCATTACTTTATCCCCTCTTCACGTTAATATTTTAATGTTGGCATGTAAACATTTCGTAACTTATGAATGACCTGTTCTGTCTATTGTTTTTTATATGTCTTTGAGCTAGACAATAGATAAAGGCGTTTAGATTTTAGGCATTTTATGGTGGTAAGTTTTGCGCTTGTGCAGTATCAATTTTCAAGTGGTTCTCCGTTCGTACCAGTCTTATTTCTTGCAGACAAACCGATACCCGACCTTGGATTAGTTTTGCATAAAAGCGCTCTGTACTTTCTATATCTCTTTATGTTGTATTATCACTCCATATCTCGATATCTATTCGTAATAAAATGCTTTTTGATAACTATTGTTGGTTTTATTTTATTACAGGATACTGAACTCAATACATCTGGAAAATAAGAAGCCACTACTAAAAGAAGCCAAACCTAAACGAGAAAATGACAAGTCATTTGCACCAAGCCATGGCAACAAATAATGTTTCTATCTCAGAGGAAAAATTTGAGACAGAACTTACTGAAGCGTATATGCTCGTACCAGAATATGTAGTGTTAGTTCTACAAATTATTCTATTTATTTTTAATCTAATCGGTAGTGGACTATTTTTCTATGTAATTTATAAGTTTAGAAGACTCCAAACGAGAACCAACTACATACTCTTAAATTTTTTTATTTGCACATTATTTTTTAGTATATGTGGAACACTAACAATTATATTAACTATTTTTCATCCAGGCCATGTATCGGATATATTATTATCGCTTCTGGGGGGATTTTTGGAAGCATCCTATTTGCTTGCTCTATTATTAGCAATAGATTGGTTTCTATCTGCATATTGCGCTATAGCTTTTGCCAAATATCAAAACATTTACAAGTTTATAATAACAGCCACTTATTTATTTGCATTAATTAATTTGGCCATATACCTAAGTATCACTAACATTGGCATAAAATTCTTCCTTTTCATTATTCCATGTGTAATAATTTACCTTCTAAGCCTTCTTCTAGTAACCGCTTTCAATATAA
>MU187874.1:0-28237 GCA_016904865.1 Pissodes strobi | reverse complement strand
ACCTACAATTTTTGTGCAAAACTTTTTTTCTATCTTCAAAAATAAAGGCTCCAGGAGCCACGTAAAAATAATCAAAGACCCTGTAGGGGAGACAGGGGCCAGTTTTCACAATTTTCAGTAATTATTTTTTTTAAATTGAATTTGAAACGTTATGTGCACATTTGGAGCATAACTAATAGGTATGGTTCATGCTTTGGAAACACTGTGCAAAATCTATAATTCTGAAATAAGTTCACAATATCAAATTTGAATTTTTCAAAAAACAGAAACAAATGTGACAACTTGCCCCTTGCTGGGGCTGGATGTCGCATTACTTGGGGTTGGTTGTCACGTGTATTTTAGATGATACATAAGTTATAAAATAATTATACTTTTAAAAATATATATTATTACAAAATATTATTATTCAAAATGAAGTAGAATATAACAGTTTTTTTACAATCAGTCACAATCGCAGTTATGTCAAATGTAAAGTTCGAGTCCATCAGTGCATGGCATCATAAGACCAACCACTGTTCATTTGCCACGCTGTTGGAAAATGGTTCAAGACAAATTAAACAAAAACATTATTCTTCATCAACTGATGACCCGAACAGGAATTGGGTTTTTGAATTTTTTTGGATTTCTTCTCTTTTTTCTCTCAATCAAAAACGCTATTTTTCACTGTTTCCCTGTTCCTGTTTTTCTTGTTCCAGCGTTTATTTTTCTCTTCCTCTAAATGGTCTTTCATTGGAGTGTCAGTAAGTATTGGACTCTCTTGTTTATGACGGCAAACTCGATTCGTTTTTCTTGCCGATGCCTTTAGATATGGTCTCAGGCTATCTGGAGTTACTATACTTCTAGTATGTTGCCTTGCTAAACCACTGCAGCAGGAATCATTAAAGCTAGTTTGAATATCCCTTTTGGTGTCTCGAATACCAGAATCTAACGTAGAATCTTGTATTTTATTCAGCAGAGCAACTGGCTTTGTAATTGCACTCTTGGATATTATTGTTTGATTCCTGCGTGATAATATTTATCAGGTTTGGAGTTTCTTTTTCGTTCAAGATAGCTTCTTTTTCGTGTAAGATTTCCGGATCTAGTCCGGTTTCTTTTTTGTTCTAGATGCCCCGGATCCGGCCTGTCAGTGACGGAGCTCGCAAGAAATTCACCATCCCCAAAAAAATATATCTGTTGTAAGGAAACACACTTGACACCCGAAACCCAGACTGGATATTTTTAGGAGTAAATGCGAGGGGGTAACCAATGGAGACCACTGAAGGTATATCGTATATAGTCATGGTCTTACCGCGACGGCAGGAAGTATTTACATATTTCTTAAAGAGGCCGAAAATGGCGCGGTCCAGAGGTTGAAGTTTGCGTGAACAGTGAGGGTGAAAAGAAAGCATGACAATACCATTGGTTGGGGCGAAATTTAGTCCTTCCATGCTCAAATGGGAACCATGGTTATCTAATAGGAGTAGGCAAGGTATATTCCTAGCATTTAAGAAAATCCAAGAAATGTGACTCTTGCATCCAACCTGATGGGCTTGCTGAACCTTGTAAACCAGGTGGAGCAGAATTTAGGAAATGTGGTTTAAAATGTGCACGTGGGAAAATTAAAAAAGAAGGTATGCAATTTTCTATAGCTGCCACTGCACTTGCTATGGTA
The DNA here is from genome assembly GCA_016904865.1 of Pissodes strobi. Lineage (NCBI taxonomy): Eukaryota > Metazoa > Arthropoda > Insecta > Coleoptera > Curculionidae > Pissodes > Pissodes strobi. Next base: position 26,586 of record MU187874.1, on the reverse strand, counting down.
ACGAGGGAACTCTCGGCTAATCCCTGCTGAAACTATCGAATCAACCTGTTTTGAATCCTCTTCTGGCAACAACGCGGTCGGGATTTTGGACAGTTGTAACCCCAGTTTCGTCCATGTTTCAGATTTCGTGAGCCTCAAATGTATGTTTCTCCATAACTGAAGTTAAATTGTCAAAAAAGGCGTTGACATTTATTCAATTGAAACTACTGGTCCTTGCTAAACTAGTTGCTTCTGGTTTGCGAATAAACAATACAGGATGACGTTTTAAAAACGCACTATACCAGTCGGCATCAGCTATTTTATGGAGGCTCGAATACTAAATGATTTTTGATGTAGCCATCTGAAATTGACGCCGTAACCACTCGTTCATCAAGTAATTCAGACTTTGGAATTTGCTTACAGTATCTTGCCAAAGCACGGCAATTCACATTGAAATCAGGCACCAGGCAACAGCATCGTGCAGCGTTGTCGAGATTCAAAAACTGTGACAACTAACCCATGTGACAACCAGCCCCGGTCTTCCCTACATACATCCCTAAATAGGATATATATTTTTAAGCCATTTCTTTTTATATCTAGGTGCATCCTGGAAATGGACTATCTGCTTCGTAATGCATGCTTTATGAATAAAAGCGTTATTTAATTATACTGTGAAATGTATTTTTGTTATATTTAATTGAGTCGTTGCTTAAACGTAACGACAGTATAGTGATATAGTGTAATTGACTGACTGTCACCATTTGTGGAGACAATGCCGATCAACACAAATTTGCACATTTTATATCGAAAGTGTTTTGTTTAATCATATGCTCATATTTTTACGATTAATTGTTAAAAAATAATATTTAGTTTTTAAAGAACTTAAAATAAATCGAAGTAAAGGGATAATTAAACTTTTCTTTGAGCATTATAAGTTAAATTAGGACAAGCACCCTGCCTATTAAGGTTATCGCGCGTTGGCAATAATTAAAAATATTATTATTTTGCGAGTTAAACTGCAGATTTATAATAAATAATTATTCTTGGAACTGGTGCCAGTTAGTAACTGGATAACAATTATGAATTTTACAGCTATTATTAGATAAATGCATTATATATCGGTAATAGGAACTTTTTGTGAAATTTAAGACATATTTGCGATTATTGCGCAGAGAATTAACAAATTAAGTAGTATTAATGTGAACTATTTTTTTCTCGGAATGAATACACTACAGTTGACACTAAACTTTACTATTGCAAGGTATCCGCACTTATGACGTCATTTGAAATAAAAACTTTATAAAACTCTTGCAAACAATTTAGATGACTTAATGGGTGAATAATTGCAGGGTATGATTTTTTACATTGAAGAGTAATTCAAAGGGCAATCAAAATGACATATGAAAAGAAAATTCAATGCAAAATGTAAACAGAAATTTATTTGAATATATTTTTTTGTGGATGTTAGCAACAATTATTTTTCTTTGTTAATATTTTAATTTTTATTGGGAAATTAATTTGTGTATTTTTATATGCTGTAAACTAGATAGGCATTATCAGTTAATTAAGTAGAATAATTTAGTATTTAAATTTAATGTTTATAATAAATTATAGTTATTATATTATTACGAAATACATACAATCATTGAAGATGGCATTGAATTAAAAAATCATTGACATGCAATTTAGTTTTTAAATTCATAGTTTACCTTTTAGTTAACAGGACCGTATTCAGAAATCAATTCCTTTTCCGCCATGCCTTTCCTAGGAAAAGGAAACGTCCTGAATTTGAACTTGGTTTGCCACTTACCGGTTTTATGGTTGAAGCAAGTAATACCGTTTGGGTGACAGGAGATATCTTCTTTAGATGGATCAAAAAATGTGTGCAACTTCAAAAGATACTACGTACGTACATTTAAGTTTTGATGGTTAATCATACAAAAATCGTGACCTTATTAATTATGTCAGAAAAAATAAGGTGATTCTACTTTGATTCCACCACATTGCTCGCAAAAGTTGAAGCCTATGGACGTAGAATTTATGACACTTCTCAGCAGGTACTAAAATGAAGTTAAGACTATGGCTACGAAGGAAACCTGGAAATACCTATCTTTTTGGCAATGCCTATGTTAATGCAGTAACACTGAAAACTGCTTTGATTGCTTTCAAATCAAAATATTTTTGAAGAAAGTGATTCTTTACCAGCGTCTACGCCAGATATCCCTTCATACCATGAAGGCAATGATAATGTTTTCATTCAAATTAATCAACGAAACGAACTAACCCACGAGTCATAAAAATAAAGGAGAAATTCTGCCTTCACATGTGCCTAACAGAGACATCAACAATGGTTCTTTGCCATTACCACGATGTTCTTGGATTTTGAAGCACTTCCTGTTCGTAATAAATAAGGAACTTCTAGAAAAATCAAAAATGTTTTCTAACGCAAATTATGTTGCAAATTTTAACATCCGCTCCTTATAAAATGGAATTAAAAACTTCTGCTAAACATAAAAATGTGAAAGCTAATAGTGTCAGAGAAAAGATAAGTTATGTAATGAAATATACTAACCAAAAAATCAAGAGTTGATTTTTTGGTTAGTATATTTCATTACATTAAGCATTAAAGGAAAAAAAATTATAAAGATGGTTCAAGTGACAAAGACGAATCAATATGGTTTTACAGCCAATAATTTTATAGTATGGGATGTAACGTTGTAAATGTTACTAAATACAGTAGCGGGATGTTCTCCTTTTACTGGTCGATTTGTGTTATCGACACTCTCTCTGCCTTACTTCTCGCGACCTTACTTCCGGTGTTCCAACCTGCTCGATAGGTACATGCATTTGGGGCGCCACTTGAGAGATGTGGTATATATTCTTTTTTGAGAGAAATGATAGCCCTTCAAGGCAAGCGGTCCGTTTTCCGTATCGGAATTTATCGTTGCTATTTTTGACCCTCAGATCTAACCACCACCTGATGGTGCCGTCGCAGTATTTGGCAAATTAGGTAGAATGTATATTTCCTAAACTTATCAGCCATATCGTTTGTAAACGTTGTGTGATGAACTAGTGTGGTGACCCATTTGTTTAAAGGGCCCTTCTGTGGGAGAGAATTCCTTCCGTGAAATAGCATTTCCTCCTTTTGATGCTGACCTAGCTAACTCCGCTGTTAGTAAGCCGTACACCGGTCTTTTTGTCAGGGTGACCCAACCACATGGTGGAGACGTACTTCACAGGAAACGCTAGTGTCTACAACTCTACCAGATACAAGTAAAATTGACTTTTATTTATTTAACCCTGTACCGGTGACGTGTAGTCTCACAGAGTAGTCGTCGAGAACGGTGTCATGACCCCCCCTCCCCCAAGGGGTACCCGCTAAGTAGCCTAAATATGGGCAGTGGTGCGTCAGTCTTTCTTAAGTTATTCCAGTTTTTGTATCGGAAGTAGTCTGTCGGACTACGCATTACAGTTTACGTTATAATTTTTTTACATTTGTGACCATACGCGATTTTGTTAAAAACTTATTTTTTTATCTTTTTTGGTTAAGTTCACTTCTTACTAACATATTCTTTTAGAAAAGAACCTTATTTTTATTATTTCAAAATGTTTTGATTGATTTACTATAACATATTTGTTTCCTCTTTATTCTGTAATACTAATACATCTACCCGGATTTTTTTTTATAATTTTGTATGTTAAGTTGCCTTATATTTTCTTAGTTAAGGAAAAAAAATCTATTTTAATTTGTTATAAGACATTAACCGTAAAATTGTATGTTGGTTCTTAATTTTTGCCATTTTGAACTAAGTAATCTCTTAGAGTGCACATCACCTACTATGTCCTAAAGTTGTCACGTTTCCGGTTAAGGGCCTTAATTCCCGATATAGTCGTAATATATCATTTTAATCATTGAATTTATAATTAAACAACTGCAGGTCGTTTGCCTTAATTACCATATATAGCTTATCATTATATATCATTTTAGTTAATGAATTTAGAATTAAACGACTGTAGGTCGTTTGCCTTAATTACCGTATATAGCTCGTCATATATCATTTTGCGACTTATGTATACCAAAGTCAGATATTACTGACCTATCTGTAGAACTACATTGTGAAGTTTGTGCAGTGGAAGTATCTAAACTTAACTTACTTATAGTGACAGTCTATAGATCACCAAAAGGGGATTTCAGTGTTTCTATGGAAGTAATTGATAGAATTGTAGCTAAAATTTCTATGCTAAATGTCGATGTTACCTTGAACGGAGAATTCAATGTTAATTTTAATAATATGTGAGATAGAAGGCTTGCTGCTCTCTTGGACGTGCTGGCCTGCTCTTTTCTTTATCCCACGATTTATGATAATACTAGGCAAAAAGCCTGCATTGATAATATAATCACAAACATAACATCAAATTTTGAAACCCAAGTGATCGACGCTTCTCTGTCCGATCACTGTGGAGTGGCTATGGTGTTTTCAGTGGTTAAGCAGCCTGTGCTTGCGAAAGAGTCTGTCATGACCAGGCCAATTACTCAGAAGGGTCTTTTTTTGCTTAATACCTTGGTGAAAGATTTAGATTGGTCTTTCTTGGAGAACACCGAGCTGACTGTTGATAAGTTTGAAGTGTTTTTGAATCGTGTTGTGGAGGCGGTTGAGGCTGCCTTTTCTCTGAGGAATAGACCTTTTGTCAACAACGACCCGGTGATAATCTGGTTTAATGACAAGCTGCATAAAATGCGGAAAACTTTGGGTTTTCTGACTGACATGTGGAGATCAGGGGACAATCCTGGGATGCCGAACATCGTCCGAGAATTTCGAATCAAGTATAGAAGTGCGATCGGGTAGGCTAAGGTGAGGGCAAATGATGATTTTATTGGCGGCTTTTCAAACGGCCCCAGAGCTATGTTTTTTTTTTATGGCAGTGGCACACACACTAAAGGTAGATCCTATGGCGCTCGACGAGCGGTGTGTGTGCGAAGATGTTGATTGACACGGTTCTTGAATATTTGTAGGTTGTAATTAGTGGGAAACAGATGTCCTGGAAGTGAGTTCCACAGTGATGCAGTGCGCCAGACAAAGGAGTTCTGGTAAAGCGATGTTCTAGGTGTTTCTAGTTGTACGACGAACTGGTGCGCTCCTGCGGTCTGTCGGGACTGCCTGACAGGAGTTGCCAAGGGCGGGATTATGCGGGCCAAATCCTGGGAACATCTGCCGTGAAAGTATCTGTAAAACAGAGACATCTCGGCCACATGTCTGCGATATTCCAGACTATCCAGATTCCGGGTCAACTCCGGATCGCCGACGAGACGCACAGCCCTCTTCTGAATGGAATCCAGCAGCTTTAGGGTATGCTTTGGTGCGGCAACCCAGATATGTGAGCAATATTCTAAGCACGGTCTTATTTGCGCTTTGTACAGCAAGAGCAACTGCTGCGGTGTATAGAGTTTTTTGTTGCGAAATAGCGCACCAAGCTTCTGGGAGGCTGATTTTGCGATGTTAGCAACATGGTCATGCCATGACATATTGTTGTTGACCGAGACACCCAGCAGCCCGATTGACGAGGATGAAGGAATGGTCGATCCTGCCATAATGATGTCAGGGCCCGCTGTATTGGCTCTCTTAGTAAACGTTGCTGCTTGGGTCTTTGCTGCATTGAACTGGACCAAATTTCGGTCGCCCCAAGTTTGAACTTTCATGAAACGAAAGGTGGCAGGTTCTAGGTAAATACAAAAACAAATCTAAGGATAATATTACGCCAACTCACCTATGCCCTAGCGATTTTCATAACTTTTTTGTTGGGGAGGTTGAGACATTGATCAACACCATGCCAGTGGCTTGCAGGTCGAGTGCTGAGTATTTTTCTGAGACGACTGTGGGTCCTCAGAACTTTTCGTTTCATGACTTGACTTTTATTCAGGTGAGAGGTATCATGTTTAATTTAAAGAACAAGGACAGTAGAGCGTTCTATGGTTTTAATACCAAAATTATAAAATGTATTGCAAATGAAATTTATATACCATTAACCCGACTATATAATGAATGCATGCGGATGAGTGTGTTTCCAAAATGCATAAAAATCTCTAAAGTAATTCCTGTTCATAAAAAGGGGCCTAAGGATGTCCCTGGAAACTTCAGACCAATTTCCATCATTCCGGTCTTTGGGAAAATTTTTGAAAAAGCTCTTATAAGCCAGTTAGTTACCCATTTCGAAAAATGTAATTTGTTTAATGTTAGACAATTTGGTTTCAGAGAGGCACACTCTACTGTCATGGCAATTGACAAGATTATCGAAATTATCAATAGTGGATATGAGGAATGTGGTTATATAGCGTCTTTGTTCTGTGATCTAACAAAGGCTATAACTTTACTACTGATAGCGTGAATCTTCTTGAATCGTATCTCACTGACAGGGAACAATTTGTTTCTTTGAACGGGAATAAGTCTAATATACTACCTGTGAGATTTGGGGTACCGCAGGGGTCTGTGCTGGGACCGGTCCTATTTCTTATTTATATTAACGACATAAAAGTAATGAGTGATAATGGTGAAATTATTTTATTTGCAGACGATACCACAGCTCTGAATGTCCATGCACGAGGATTGCTTGGGCAGACAAGGGCAAGCCTAAATGACTGGTTTTCAGCTAATCAATTATGCCTAAATGACGCAAAAACTAAGGAAATGTTTTTTTCACTTAGATATCTGAGTTCAGTAGATAACAGTGAGATCGTTCGTTTTCTGGGTGCGTATCTGGATCCCAAGTTGACATGGTGCCATCATACCGAGTTCCTAGGTAAAAAATTGGCAAGTAACATCTTTTAATTGCGGAGTTTATCGAGTCATCTCTCGAAGCCAGTCTTGGTTATTGCCTTCCATGCAATAATACAGGCCTTAATATCTTACTCCCTGTTTATTAGGGGACATGCCTCTTCGGCTTCCAGGATTTTCTCACTTCAGAGAAGAGCTATTCGTATAGTGGATGGCTTAAGTTATCGGGAGGATTGCCGATCCGCATTTTCTAGGCTAAATATTTTAACTTTGCCCAGTCTCTATATTTTTCAATGTCTGGTCCACGTCAAATCTAACGAAGACTCCTATATCAGGCATGCCAACGTCCATCGACATGGTACTCGCAACAACATTAATATAGTACCTGATTTTCAGAGACTTAGTAAAACGAATACTGGAACCAACTATTACGGTCCTAGGGCATTTAACTTGTTGCCACGGGGGGTCAGAGAATTGCCTGTTGGCACGTTCAGTAGGACAGTGAAGGGGTATCTTAAAAAAAAAAGTTTTTACTCTCTTGAGGATTATTACTCCAATAATTTTAATTTTAAGGATTTTAACCTGTAACTAAGTTGTGACATGTCAATTTTGATTTGTTTTAGGTGTAAGTATTTTATTTTAATTGTAAGTTACTTGTGAATTCATATTGCTGCCTACTGAAAAAGAGATTGGGATTTTATTGTTAAAAAAATCTAATCCAATCCAATCTTGTGTCGTGTGTAAACATCTTTGTATGTGTTAACATTAATAAATTATTTGATTTGATTTGATTTTAATTAATAAATGTATAATTAAACGACTGTAGGTCGTTTGCTTTTTATCGTTTATAGCTTATCGTTTTATATCATTTTAATTAATGAAGTTATAGTTTTGATGTCTATTGTTTATATTCTCGTTAATTCTAGTTTATTGATCTGGCCATCTTTCTTATCGAACTTACCTTTAAAAAGACTGTAAGTTATCTAATTTTGTACATTATATATATTCTCATAGTTGCGACGAAGATACTTAATTTAATCTTTATTATACCTGATATTATCTCAGTTAGAGATTTAACATGGCTAGTATCAGAACAGCTGAGTTATTTCCTTTGCTGTACTTGGCTGTAAAGCTCATAGCAGAAAATTATTTCACATAACTAAAATTTAATTTGTCACCTGGATACCGGAATCGACTTGAGCTCAATTCGTTTATCTACAGACATTAATTAACGGCTGCATAGTGCATATGCATTACCCCATAGGTTATTTTAGTGATTTAATAATATTAAATGATTATCCGTCTACTGATATTGCCGCTGCCACGGGATTGATTTAGGTTAAGTTTGGTTAATAATCATTTCTTTTGTACCTGCTATACCTACACAATAAGATTTGGGCAAAATTAGTAGTGTAAGGTATTGTTTAACAAGTAGTATCTTATTTTGCTTTGATTTATCGTTCTGATAATTTCGGTGAGATAAATTACAAGAGAATCTTCTTATTAGTTTATGGGCGTAACCATAATCTCAAATTAATTTGAGATAGGATTAGTTATTGGCTTGAAAGGGTTTGTGTAAATTTACATATTTAAATAAATAAGTTATTGGGGATCTTGATGTTTATGTTGGTAAATTGCAGTCAAAGTAATATCTAATTCATTTTTCAACAAAGTATTTTTTTTTAAATTTTATTACCCGATTTTCAAGGATCAATAATCATTGATAATTTTCTTATACGGAATTTAGTGGCACCCTAACCTAACTACCAAGACATAGACCCACGCCTTTAAAAAAATGAATCCGCTGAGCAAACCTGGTATATGGTTCACCAAAGTCTGGAGCTGATCACTGGGGAGTGATCCAACAAACCCCATCGTTACCCCTGTCAGACTAGGGACCGCCAAAGGAATGAGTCTGAGGCCGATGCTTCGAGTGGAAGCGGCCCTAGGTGGTAGATGCATAAACCTACTCGCATCGTCCGGTAAAAGACCACCCCACCAGAATTGGGAAGCGCTAAGTGGTTTTCCCAAATCACGTTCCGCTTCCGCGCTGGTGGTCCCGGGTTCCACAGTAGGAATATATGGACATGATGGTGCTTCCAGGATCAAAATATTCCGGGATTAAACTCCCCGGCCATTCGGATCTCCGGGCGCTGAGTGGCCCTGGGAGCCCTTCATTCCGCATTTCACAGACAGCAAAGATACCGAACCAATTTAGAATAGATTTCTGCAACATAAGAGGCCTAAATACAAACATAAATTCGGTACACCAACATCTACAAGCAAATAGACCACACATATTAGCCCTTACAGAAACACAAGTATGTTCTACAACAACAACAGTGAACTACCTCTATCCTGGTTACGACTTATATACCCGATTTAGATATAAGTTCGGAATATGCCTTTTTGTCCGAAGCGACCTTTCATGTAACCGCGAGGAAACACTCGAACCGAACAACCTTGACGTGTTGTGGCTCAAGTTCACCGCCAAGGGATTAACCAAGTTTATATGTTGTCTCTATCGCCCTCCTAGCGATAGAGCCTACCAAAGCTTTTTCTCTACACTAGCTACCACTTTTGACTCAATACAGGTCGATCACCCCAGTTCAGAAATAATCGTTCTGGGAGACTTCAATGCCCACAACACCAACTGGCTCAAACATCACAACAAGACCGACAACGAGGGTAGAGAAGCTGAAGCATTTGCCATCAGCTGCGGGCTTACTCAACTTGTAGACGAACCAACTCGAATCTCAGAGAGGGGCGAATTCGCCGCCCTCCTGGATCTTTTTCTGACCACAAATCCTGACCAGTACAAGGTTACAGTTGGTCCGCCATTAGGTACCTCCGACCACAAACTTATTACAACGGTTTGTGAATTGCCACCCATACAGAAGGATCCACCATTGCCTCGCAAAATCTGGCATTACAATTCTGCAAACTGGAACGATCTAAGGCAGTTCTACCTAGATTTTCCTTGGTTTGACGTCTGCTTTGCCACTGACGACCCGTCAGACTGCTGCGAAGAGATCATGCAAGTAATCTCCTCAGGAATGGAAGCATACATCCCAAATTCCATCAAGTTACCATCAAAAGGAAGGCCCTGGTTCGACAAAAGATGCGAAAGAGCTGCAGGAAGGAAACAGCAAGCCTATAAGTACTGGCAGCAAAATCAGACCGCTGAAAATCGCAATTATTTTATCGAAGCGAGAAACGAGTGCAAGCGTGTGATCGACGAAACTAAGGACACACACAATCAAAGGATCAGTAATAAATTTTTGCAATGCCCCAGTGGTTCCAGGAATTTCTGGTCGGTAGCAAAGGCAGTAAGTAACAACTTTACAAAAACGTCTCTCCCACCTTTGACGGACGAACGTGGCATCACGGCGGCTACAGCCAAGGAAAAAGCAAACATGCTCGCCAAAATGTTTTCATCGCACTCTACCTTAGACGTGCCCCAAGGCAGGACTCTCCCCACTATACCGAACATCAACACTACCATGGCAGAAGTCAAGATTTCTCACCGTGATATTCGCAAAATCCTTAAAGAACTAGATACACAAAAGGCATCGGGACCGAACGGAATACCTGCCATCGTGCTAAAGAACTGCGCCAACGAACTAACACCCGTTTTTTCCAGGCTCTTTTCTCTTTCTTACAGAAAAGGGATTTACCCATCCTCTTGGAAAGTCGCTCGAGTGCAACCTGTTCCAAAAAAAGGCAAGAAAACCACGCCCTCAAACTATCGCCCAATTGCCTTGCTTCCAATAATCTCCAAAGTCATGGAACGTGTAGTCAACCAGCAACTACTCAAGTACCTCGAGAGCAACATAATAATCAGCGATAATCAATACGGCTTTCGCAAAGAAAGATCGACAGGAGATATATTGACCTATATGGAGTAGGGCAATTGAAAACTACGGAGAGTCTCGAGCGATTGCGTTGGATATTTCAAAGGCATTCGACAGAGTTTGGCATGACGGACTGCTCAACAAACTGCCGTTCTTGGGACTGCCCGCCTCTCTCTGCAGCTGGCTGGCCAGTTTCCTTAAGAACCGATCCCTACACGTTGCAGTCGATGGACACATCTCGGACACATTCACCATCAACGCGGGCATGCCTCAGGGCGCAATACTATCACCAACTCTGTTCCTCATCTATATTAATGACCTGCTGATCGAAACCAATAATCCTGTTTACAGTTTTGCAGATGACAGTACCCTTGTCTCCCACTTTAGATCAGAAAAACCCTTACCAGCGACTGAGACTCATCACCGCAGACAGGAGCAGATTACAGCAATTAATCAAGACCTGGAGAAAGTTCAAACTTGGGGCGACCGAAATTTGGTCCAGTTCAATGCAGCAAAGACCCAAGCAGCAACGTTTACTAAGAGGGCCAATACAGCGGGCCCTGACATCATTATGGCAGGATCGACCATTCCTTCATCCTCGTCAATCGGGCTGCTTGGTGTGTCGGTCAACAGCAATATGTCATGGCATGACCATGTTGCTAACATCGCAAAGTCAGCCTACCAGAAGCTTGGTGCGCTATTTCGCAACAAAAAACTCTACACACCGCAGCAGTTGCTCTTGCTGTACAAAGCGCAAATAAGACCGTGCTTAGAATATTGCTCACATATCTGAGGTGCCGCACCAAAGCATACCCTAAAGCTGCTGGATTCCATTCAGAAGAGGGCTGTGCGTCTCGTCGGCGATCCGGAGTTGACCCGGAATCTGGATAGTCTGGAACATCGCAGACATGTGGCCGAGATGTCTCTGTTTTACAGATACTTTCACGGCAGATGTTCCCAGGATTTGGCCCGCATAATCCCACCCCTGGCAACTCCTGTCAGACAGTCCCGACAGACGGCAGGAGAGCACCAGTTCGTCGTACAACTAGAAACACCTAGAACATCGCTTTACCACAACTCCTTTGTCTGGCGCACTGCATCACTGTGGAACTCACTTCCAGGACATCTGTTTCCCACTAATTACTACCTACAAATATTCAAGAACCGTGTCAATCAACATCTTCGCACACACACCGCTCGTTGAGCGCCATAGGATCTCCCTTTAGCGTGTGTGCCACTGCCTAAAAAAAAAAAAAAAAAAAAAAACCTAATGAGCGACTGACAGGTAAGGTTACATATTTGACACCCAACGCTTAAGGCCGGTTACAAGGATGGATCCTATGTTATCTCTGGCCGAAATGGGCTCATAATTCATGCGCAGGAATCGACAGCGATGACAATGAGACTGTATACCAATGCGAATTATGTGCATTCTTCTGTACTGAAGTTAGATATCTCATTTTGTATTCCTCAAATAAAACACTAAATATTTTCTACCTCTTGTATCCTATATTTACCGACTTTTTTTTTCTGGGGATGATTAATCCCATTCATATTATTCTACGACGTAATTTCTTCATGTATCACTTTATCAAATAAATTTAAAATGTTTCAAAAATGTCGATTGCCTGTGAAAATCAAAGGCAATTTATTTTAAGTAAAAAATCTTAATAATTTTTTCATATATATTTTTTTAAACATTATAATGTGTATTTTTTTTAAATATAAATAAGTCTAAGTTATTAACTCGGTAGGTATGTATTTAGAAAATTTATAACCATTTTTTGGTCAGTTTAACATCTTTCTTCCAGGGAATATTTCATTTTAATCAACACTAAACGCTAGACTTTGACAGACTTTTGTGTTCTGGCATTTCAGGTATAGATTGTTACCTTTCTCTGCTGCTTGCTAATTTAAATCGCAAATTTCTCATATGAAATAAATTACCTCTGTTGTTACTAAAATTTAATACAAAATCGTGTTTATTGAAACGTAAATAAGGCGTCCCTTTAAGAAAATGTTACTTTTATGTTTTATCACTTTAATTCAAATAATTTTCTTACGTGCTCTTTCAGATTCCACGGGAAAAATTCACTCAATTTCATTGAATTTTCACCGATCAATTTAATTTGTATACTTTTATTTACTTTTTTTATATACCTTTATTTTACTTTTCAGATGGTTTCAAAGAAATTAGTAATTATTGTAAATACTAATTATATATTCTAGAAATGAGAGACATCAATATGACCAATATATAAATTCAACTTTAAGATATGTACTTACCTTGAGAGTGATGATTTGTTCGTTTCCTTGCTCTCCTTTATGCAAAAATATTTCTCCTGGAGGTCCTCGATCGCCCTTCTCGCCTTTGGAACCCGGAGGTCCTACCGGACCTAAGGCGCCGTCTATTCCTGGGACGCCCTTTTCGCCAGATGGTCCTTGAGGTCCTATTGGACCGCGTGCACCTTGTTCGCCTAGTTCGCCTGCAACATTATACTCACAATTATTTATATGGGAATATTATAAGTGCTGTAAGTTTAATTTAATTATTTATTATTTGACTTTTTGGAATGCTTTTATATATGGATGAGCAAAATATTTATAATTTTGGCGACGAAAAGAATAATCGAGATGCTGATTTAATATAAACGGTCCTCTTTTAACATATCTGAAAGTAAATAATCCTTAAATTCCAACTCGGTTATTTTTCTCGTTCACTCGTTACAATCATAAAAATATTTTAACTTTGTCGGTTAAACTGATGGTCAAATAATTTATTTAGCTGATGATCGGATAATTTAATCCCCTACTTAAATTTCAACTTGGCTGTTATATTATGATTGCCATTTGGTTAAATTGATGATCACCTAATTTAATCTGATGATCGAACAATTTATTGCTCTACTTAAATTTCAACTGGGTATCTATTTTAGTTCTCGATGATCAGTTTTGGTTACAAAAATATTTTGATTGCCATTTGATGAAATAATTTAGTCTTTTGATCGAATAGTTTAATCCCCAGTTAAAATTAATTGTAAATATTTTTCTTGACGAAATGGTGAAGGTAATATATTTCAATTCTATTTGTCTCCATTTTCAAAATTTTCGTGTAATCGTGGCTAAAAGTGTGATGTGCATGCCTTATTGGTTGGTCAGTGCTGTATGTTGTTCCTGCTATATATGTAGCTATTAAATTTGATTCTTAAGGATTTGACGGTTTGGCGTATACATACAGAGTGCCAATCAGATGTAGAAGTACGCTGCCATGTGGTTGCTTGTTGAAATAAAATTTGAAAACTGCTTTAGTCATAGATCAAACATCAGAACAAAATTGTGTTTATACTAGCACGTTTCTCTAGTTAACCAAATCATATTTTCACATATGTAATCGTACAAGTACACACAAGAAAAAAAAATTTGAAAAATTTGTATTGATTTTTAAAGTGAAAACTTCTTCAAGGGCATTTAGCACATTTTTTCTTGGATAGTGAATAAAACGATTTGAAGATGGGAAAATGGACCAGTATCGAAGAATTTGGATATCTTTCAAGCGATATGCAGCGATTTCTTCTGGTTGTGTGGAATGCTTCGAGGTAAAATTTTACTTTAAACATCAATGTTGAGGCAAGCAATTTCAAAATATATAACATAATAAAATACTTGTATTTCATAATATTAAAAATATAGGTAAAGTGCTCTCTAAAGATCCCAGCCAACAACCTGGAAGTCTCAGGAAAGGGGATGGAAGTTATACTTCCTCTCAAGAAGAGACTGTCAAACTTTTGCTTTAAACACATTTTCCTGATTGTAAAATCCAAGAAGTGACATGGCCAGAGAACAACCAATACATCCCAACCGGAGATGATTGGAAATTATCGAACCAGATCATTACAAAAGAGAAGCTACCAAATCATTTAAGCCCTTTAAGTCCCCGGAACCGGACGGAATGTTCCAGCTCTGCTCTATAGGGAATCAGGGCTCTGGGTGATCATTTAGAAATGCTATTTAAAGCTTGCGTGGTCCCCTAATGCGTACCCAAAGCTTGGCGAAATGTAAGAGTTGCCTTTATAACCAAACCAGGAAAAAAGTACTACTCTGAACCAAAATCACAACATTTTTTAGGAAGCAGCAGTCCGATCGACGAGGATGAAGGAATGGTCGATCCTGCCATAACGATGTCAGGGCCCGCCGTATTGGCCCTCTTGGTAAACGTTGCTGCTTGGGTCTTTGCTGCATTGAACTGGACCAAATTTCGGTCGCCCCAAGTTTGAACTTTCTCCAGGTCTTGATTTATTGCCGTAATCTGCTCCTATCTGCGGTGATGAGTCTCAGTCGCTGGCAAGGGTTTTTCCGATCTAAAGTGGGAGACAAGGGTACTGTCATCTGCAAAACTGTAAACAGGATTATTTGTTTCGGTCAACAGGTCATTAATATAGATGAGGAACAGAGTTGATGAAAGTATTGCACCCTGAGGCACGCCCGCGTTGATGGTGAATGTGTCCGAGATGTGTCCATCGACTGCAACGTGCAGAGATGGGCTCTTAAGGAAACTAGCCGGCAGTCCGAAGGACGGTAGTTTGTTGAGCAGTCCGTCATGCCAAACTTTGTCCAATGCCTTTGAAATATCCAACGCAATCGCTCGAGACTCTCCATACTTCTCAATTGCCCTACTCCATATATGAGTGACATAGGCCAATATATCTCCTGTCGATCTTTCTTTGCGAAAGCCGTATTAATTATCGCTGATTATTTTTTTGTTCTCGAGATACTTGAGTAGTTGCTGATTGACTACACGTTTGGAGTTTATTGGAAGCAAGGCAATTGGACGATAGTTTGAGGGCATGGTTTTCTTGCCTTTTTTTGGAACCGGTTGGACTCGAGCGACTTTCCAAGAAGATGGGTAAATCCCTTTTCCATAAGACAGAGAAAAAAGCCTGGAAAAAACGGGTGTTAGTTCGTTGGCGCAGTTCTTTAACACGATTGCAGGTACTCCGTCCGGTCCTGATGCATTTTGCGTATCTAGTTCTTTAAGGATTTTGCGAATATCACGGTGAGAAAACTTGACTTCGGCCATGATAGTGTTGATGTTCGGTATGGTGGGGAGGGTCTTGCCTTGGGGGACGTCTAAGGTAGAGTGCGATGAAAACATTTTGGCGAGCATGTTTGCTTTTTCCTTGGCTGTAGTCGCTGTGATGCCACGTTCGTCCGTCAAAGGTGGGAGAGACGTTTTTGTAAAGTTGTTACTTACTGTCTTTGCTACCGACCAGAAATTCCTGGAACCACTGGGGCATTGCAAAAGTTTATTCCTGATCCTTTGATTGTGTTTGTCCTTAGTTTCGTCGATCACACGCTTGCACTCGTTTCTCACTTCGATAAAATAATTGCGATTTTCGGCGGTCTGATTTTGCTGCCAGTACTTGTAGGCTTGCTGTTTCCTACCTACAGATCTTTCGCATCTTCTGTTGTTGAACCAGGTCTTTCCTTTTGATGGTAACTTGATGGAATTTGGGATGTATGCTTCCATTCCTGAGGAGATTACTTGCGTGATCTCTTCGCAGCAGACTGACGGGTCGTCAGTGCCAAAGCAGACGTCGAGCCAAGGAAAATCTAGGTAGAACTCCCTTAGATCGTCCCAGTTTGCAGAATTGTAATGCCAGATTTTGCGAGGCAATGGTGGATCCTTCTGTATGAGTGGCAATTCACAAACCGTTGTAATAAGTTTGTGGTCGGAAGTACCTAATGGCGGACCAACTGTAACCTTGTACTGGTCAAGATTGGTGGTCAGAAATTCGAGTTGGTTCGTCTACAAGTTGAGTAAGCCCGCAGCTGATGGCAAATGCTTCAGCTTCTCTACCTTCGTTGTCGGTCTTGTTGTGATGTTTGAGCCAGTTGGTGTTGTGGGCATTGAAGTCTCCCAGAACGATTATTTCTGAACTGGGGTGATCGACCTGTATTGAGTCAAAAGTGGTAGCCAGTGTTGAGAAAAAGCTTTGGTAGGCTCTATCGCTCGGAGGACGATAGAGATAACATATAAACTTGGTTAATCCCTTGGCGGTGAACTTGAGCCACATGACGTCAAGGTTGTTCGGTTCGAGTGTTTCCTCGCGGTGGCATGAAAGGTCGCTTCGGACAAAAAGGCATATTCCGAACTTATGTCTAAATCGGGTATGTAAGTCGTAACCAGGATAGGGGTAGTTCACTGTTGTTGTAGAACATACTTGTGTTTCTGTTAGGGCCAGTATGTGTGGTCTATTTGCTTGTAGATGTTGGTGTACCGAATTTATGTTTGTATTTAGGCCTCTTATGTTGCAGAAATCTATTCTAAATTGGTTCGGAATCTTTGCTGTCTGTGAAATGCGGAATGAATGGCTCCCAGGGCCACCCAGCGCCCGGAGATCCGAATGGCCGGGGAGTTTACTTCCGGAATATTTTGATCCTGGAAGCACCATCATGTCCATATATTCCTACTGTGGAACCCGGGACCACCAGCGCGGAAGCGGAACGTGATTTGGGAAAACCACTTAGCGCTTCCCAATTCTGGTGGGGTGGTCTTTCACCGGACGATGCGAGTAGGCTTATGCATCTACCACCTAGGGCGGCTTCCACTCGAAGCATCGGCCTCAGACTCATTCCTTTGGCGGTCCCTAGTCTGACAGGGGTAAAAATGGGGTTTGTTGGTTCACTCCCCAGTGATCAGCTCCAGACTTTGTACTTTGGTGTTCTCCAGCCTGGAGGAGGACGATGGGATTTGGTGGGCCACATCCCGTGGCAACTCGAAATGGTGGGGGCGTCACTCCCCGTAATCAAACTCCTCTCACCAGTTTGACGTTCCTGCCAGCCAATACAATGCAGCCTCTCTTGTCACAAACTGTCGTTGATCGGCTCCAGACTTTGTACTTTGGTGTTCTCCAGCCTGGGGGAGGACGATGGGATTTGTTGGTTTATTCATGCTGCATACATACAGGGTGTTATCACCAAACTATACGGTGAAAAACAACAGTTTCTACACGTGTTGGGGTGTTTCCCCAACAATATCCATCCAAACCAACCCGCATATCAGGCTGGAAAATCTATATAAACAGCACTTCACTGCGTAGTTGAAACAATTGAAGAACCTTGCACCAAAAAGAATGCGCTCTCGGAGCGTTTCTCGACATTGATAAGGCTACTTTTCACAGCGTAAATACGGCACTAACAAACGATAGGATCCACTCCACCATTAGGGGCTGAATCGCTAATATGCTGAAACTTAGAGCAGTAAACCCAACTATAGGTACCAAAACTGCCACAGCACTCGTAATGAGAGGAGTCCCCAAGGAGGGGTACACTCCCAGTTGCTCTGGAATGTGATCCTAAACAACCTCATAGAAAACCTGAACAAAGCAGAACTCTTTGTGATCGGATACACCGATGACATAACAATCATTGTTGTGGGCAAGTTCGAAGTGGTTCTGTCAGAGTTAATGAACAGAGCTTTCAAAATAGTAGAGAGATGGTGCAACGAAAACTCACTTTCGGTCAATCCCAACAAAACGCAACTTGTCCTATTTACAAGAAGGAGGAAATTGAAATTCTCTCTTTGTTCGGGGCACAACTCAAGCTATCAAAAGAAGTAACATCTCTAGGAATCATCCTAGACAAGGAGCTCACATCCTTAGTATGAGAAAGCAGTCCGAGCCTTTTACCAGTGTAGGAGAGCGATAGGGTCGACATGAAGACTGTCACCTTAAATCACATACTGGATATACGCAGCTGTCATCAGGCTTATGTTTGTATATGGCGCACTAGTTTGGTGGCCACGATCAGGAAAAATAACAGCTCAAGCCAAAATATTCCGCCTCCAAAATTTAGCATGCACAGCTATCACTGGAGCAATGAAAACCACTCCCATCAAGGCAGTGGAATTACTTTTAAACCTGTCTCCGTTAGATATTTTTGAAACGAGATATACCACATACAACCACCAGCTATGATAGTGAGCACAGGGGTCAAAAATCATATTTTGGACAAACGCCGAAACGGTTCAAAGTCGAACTAGACTCAATAAATGATCTGTCACAAACTTATTACATCTACATCTACACAGACGGATCAAAAAGAACCTCAGGAGCTGGTGCAGGTGTTTATATCCCTGAGCTCGACATACAAATGCAGATACCACTAGGTAATCTCAGCACCATATTCCAAGCTGAACTATGTGGCTTAATGATGGGTGCTGGAAAAGTGACGGAGAAGCAAATCACAAACAAAGATATACAGTTCGGACAGCAAGAGAGTTGTACAAACACTCAACAAAATAGAGACCAGAAGCTTGATGATTAAGGAGTGCTTAAAATCATTAAACCGAATATCTGCAGAAAACAGAGTAACCATTGCCTGGAGAAAGGCACAACGGAGACCTTGGTAATGAAAGAACAGACACTCTTGCCAAGAAAGCGTCTCGTAAAAACTAATTGGTTCAGAACCAATACCACCACTCACCATGAACACTGTCCGCGAATAAATTTAAAAAACAGCAATTCGACAATGGAGCCCCAGGTGAAAAACGGCAGAAGGGCTTCGCCACTCCAAAACAACACTAACAGGTCCTGGTAAAGGCATAACTAGATATTTTCTAAAACTATCCAGGAGAGACTTAGAAAATAATGACAGAAATAATTACTGGTCATTGCAGACTAAATGACCATCTACACACGATAGGTGTCGTTGAAGACTTCTTATGCAGAGAATGCTTAGAGGACGACTGCTGGATTTGTAAAAACTTTCTGTGGGCACAATGGGCCCGATCAAGTGGCCTAAGTGCGCAAATGGCAGGCATATTTATGCCACTTACCCGTTTCCCTAATATTAATTATTGAAGTTTTAACTCCTGTTGAATGGTCTTAAGCACAAACAATTTTTTTTCGGTTTGTTTCGATTTAGCTATGGTAAAAATGTGGGAAGCTTTCAAAAACCAATCAGCGCATAGTATCAAAGTGTTAAGCCTCGTACAGAAAAAATAAATTACCATTAATTTTCTTTCTTCTCGTTCCTATACAATCATTGAACCAATAATTCTGTATTAGCATTAAACTAAAACTATTAAAAGTTTTACGTTACATCGTCAATAACAGTCTGACATGAATTCGAGCCGAAACTTTTCGCGTCAAGGCAGTTTTCTTTCAATATCCTTTGGAAAATGTTTCCGACAGAGCCCTAAATCAAGCGACTAATATAAAATATACATTTCCTATATTTCTTCCAACTTTTGTTATTTATTCACACTGTTAACTTTTAGGAAATTTGCCAGTGGTATCTTTTTTAACTTCAATCCAATATTTAATAACTTTTATCGAGGTTGAGTTATGTAACGGCTGAAGACGACCGACGGATATACATTATAATATTGCTTTTTATACAAATATACTCAAAGTGGGTTTTTGCGCTTCCAAAAGGGAGTCAAAAATGCCTTCTTACCAAAACAGGTTTTAGCTATTTATATTTAACAAAAACTATAATTATTTGAAGTATATCAAGTAAATGCTGCGCAGAGTATCTTTGAGGCACTTTGTTTTAATATAAATACCTTGGTCATAATAATTGTTTGGTTCTTACAAAAAAAATAGTAAAATGCCGTCTTGTCTTAGGAAAGTTTTTACCAAATAAGAGCGGATCTGGTTGGCGAAATTTTCTATGCTATTTTTGAAATAAATGGATATTTTGGGGGCTTTTTTATACACGTCAGACATTCCTATATTGACTCTACATAAATAAACTCATATTTTCAAATATATCTCGTGGAATAATTTTTTTAAGTTGACCGAACCAAACCAAAAATTCGGAATGGCCCAAAAAGTTTTATAAAAATAGTCAAATTAATAGTAATCTGAGGGAGCACTCCCTGTCTGTAGACCCCAGGAAAACGAAGATGGTGCTCTTCACCAGAAAAAGGAGGACGGCGCCACTACGGCCTCCGACCCGCCTAAACACACAACTAAATTTTGCATCTGAGGTAAAATACTTTGGGGTCACCTTCGATGCTAAATTAACTTGGAATCTTCATTTAGAACGAAGACTAAAGAAGGCATACATCTCTTATGGACAGTGCCGCAGGACCGTGGGTAAAACCTGGGGGATGAAACCCAGGGACATAATGTGGATCTATACTGCCTATGATTGCCTATGGAGCCGTAGTTTGGTTGTCCAAGAGTCAACGAAAAACGGCAATACTTAAGCTCAGTCAGGTGCAGAGAACTGCCTGCCTAACTATAACGGAAGCTATGAGAACAATCCCAACCAGAGCCATGGAAGTAATATTGTGCCTACCTCCCCTAGATATTTATCTAAGGGAGGTGGCTCTGACTACATTGCTAGGACTCAAAGTCGTGTGGGAAGAGGCAGGCGGAAGACTGCCACTACTGTAGGCCAGTGCAGATGGCACACCTGCCAAGTTTGTCGAAGACAAACTATATGGTGTACAAATAAAACCAATTGAGCCTATAACCGAAGGTGTGGTTAACATTTTCGTGGATGGCTCAAAAACTCAGGAAGGAGCAGGCTTGGAATTTACTCCCGAAGCTTGCGAATTGAATAAATGAATGGCCTATTGCTGCAATATCCATAGCCGCAAGAGATTGTTCGCAAGCATACTGAGGACAAGATTATTAAAATCTACACGGACAGTAGACAGGCACTACTGGCCTTGAAAAGTTACAAAGCTACAGCCAGGTCAGTACTAGAATGCCATAATTCACTGGAGCCGCAAAAACAGAATTTCTGTATGCTGAGTTAAAGGGCATGCACAGTGCAACAAATCAGCGGGTAAATTGGTTAGAAAGGCAGCTGGTTCAAACATTATGGGAGCTGGCCCTTCAAACCTTCCTTTCGCGACCACGATATATATCATAAAAAAGATCACCCATGAATTAGGGCAAGATCGGACGAAACAACTAACTGTCGACTGACCAGGGAGCTACTAAGCTACCCTAATGAGACTACAGCAAAAGCATACCTGGATATGTCAAGGAAGACCCTACAACTCATGGCGGGGTTTCTGACTGGACACTGCCAGCTAAGGAAACATCTCCACACAATGAGATTATGCGAGACACCTCTATGCAGAGGCTGGGAACAGGAGGACGAAACAGTAGCGCATCTGCTCTGCAATTGCGACGCTGTTTCGGAACTAAGGGAATCCATTTTTGGGAGAACGATGGTCAACCGTGGCTGTTCTCAGATCAGCCTCCTCGGGCAACATCGCCGCCTTTTTTACAACACTAGACTGGGTGATGATCTAGATGGATTGGTTGACCTAGGGAGGACGCACAGGAGGTCCAATGGGACCTAAGTGCCGTGGCCTCTCAAGGCCACGCTCTCACCATTTCCAGAATCCAGGATAGTAACCTGATTCACAGTAAATACGATACACATAAATCTATGATAGCTGTCTTTGAGTCATCCCACAACTTGGGAGAAGAGCATAATTTTATCTGTTGCTTTAAAAGGTTCTACGGGTATCAAGCAGAAATCCTCTTTTTCCTCTGATGACGATGCGGAATTTTTATTTGATTTGCGTTTGTTTTTGGTCGAACAGGCCCTACTTTTAGTCTGATTCACTTGTCGACAGTTATTAATTGCTAAATCGGAACTGCTGAACACGAATTTTGAAGTTGGCACGCCCAAATCTTAACCGATTGCTCACAATTCAAGATGCAGAGCCCAAGATGGCCGATGTTTCCTCAATTATACGATATTTCTTTTATAGTTTCCGCTTATAGTTTTCGCCATGCATTCAAAACTTCGAAATGTTTTGCATGTTTTATTGATGCAATCGTATATACACGTTTACGTCTGGACAAAGAACATTCTACTACGAAACTAAAATATTCTTTGGTCTGGATAACCTAATAGCTATTTATACAGGGTGTCCAGAAATATCGTTCGAATAATTTCAGGATTTGTTCTACGAAAGAAAATATGAAAATTTTTTCATATGAACCTGGGTCCGGAAATGCATAATTTCCAAGATACACCGTGTATCTTGGTCAAACTTTTTTTATAAAAAATATTTTTTTTATTAATATCCTAAATAACCTTTTACTTATTTTGTTGAAATATGGTAATGTTATCTGTAGTAATAAGGGGCTCATTAAGTTTTAATTAGATTTAAAATATAAAGTCCAGTGGCGTCCCCGAGTGCGTCATACTGCGTCATCTAGCTTCGGTTTCGAGAAAAAATAAATAAAAACCAGTTTATTACATTTCCAACCGTTTTTTTAAATCGATTTTTTTATTAATATTTTAAATATATTTTTACCGATTTTGTTGAAAGTTGGTAGTGTTACCTGTAATAATAAGGGGCTCATTTGGCCTTAATTAGATTAAAAATATAAAGTTCAGTGGCGTCCCGGGGCAGCAACTAAAAATACAACATTTTTGCTTCTTGAATTGTTTTCGTATCTTGTTTCGTTTTCGAGAAACTAACCCAATCTAACTCAAACCTGGCATTTCCGGACTCAGGTTCATATGAAAAAAATTTCATAATTCCTTATATAGAATCACTTCTGAAATTATTAAAATTTTTATTTTGCATAGTTTTAATAACATGCTAGAAATGCTGAAAGTTTCCCGTCCAATAAAATGTTTTTTACAGTAACTCTAAACCAAGTGTCTAACATATAAAATATATATTTCCTATATTTCTCCTGTTACAGATTCACACCGTTAGCTTTCCGGGAAGTTGCAAATTTTTTCGATTCGATGACTTTTCTTAGCTTAATGTGTAAACGCGAAACTCGAATTCATGGCACAGCGAAGCCAACAATGAATAGAAAATTTTCAATACGAATAATCCAGGGTTTAAATCAGGGATAAAATTGAATTTATCCAACTTCACATATACTGAAATACGAATTGATAGAAAATAGAGCGTACTTACTTTTGAGACTACGGCTAGTTCAGATATCATTTGGAGTTTGGTTCTAAAGTTTAAATTAATAAAGCATTAAATTTTGAGTACGGTTAGGTTAGTTTGAGTTACAATAGCGTGTATGCTTCCTTGTTTTGAGATTATGGAAGGTTATCAAATATAGGAAATTGGTATTATTTTGGTTAAATATGGTTGGCGAATTTATTTAAAAGACACCACCAGCTTGTAGACGGCACAAGTCAGAAAATCCCGAACATATGATTTCGGACCAATTTTGGTATAGGCTTGGTAACAAAAAAATAATAATAAAATACGGAATTTTATGATAGCATAACGAATATTTATAAATCTCGTTTCGGTAGGTAGTTCGGAACGCGTCATTGGAACTGGTATAGATAGGTATTACTAATAGAATGTGGCTTAATACGACAGACGCATGGCAAAATGTTGAGCTGATTCGCAAAATATCAAGTACGAAATGTAATCATTTCAAGGAATATACAATTTCAAAGGTATTCGACAGAGTTTGGCATGACGGATTGCTCAACAAACTGCCGTTCTTCGGACTGCAAACTGCAAGCCTCTCTCTGCAGCTGGGTTACCAGTTTCCTTAAGAACCGATCTCTACACGTTGCAGTTGATGGACACATCTCAGACACATTCACAATTAACACGGGCGTGCCTCAGGGTGCAATACTTTCACCAACTCTGTTCCTTATCTATATTAATGACCTGCTGACAGAAACGAATAATCCTGTTTACAGTTTTGCAGATGACAGTGCCCCTGTCTCCCAATTTAGATTCGAAAAACCTTTCCCAGCGACTGAGACTTATCACCGCAGACAGGAGCAGATTACAGCAATTAATCAAGACATGTCGAAAGTTCAAACTTGGGTCGGCAGAAATTTGCTCCAGTTCAATGCAGCAAATAGTGCTTTGGTCTCGCCGTGACGAGACGAGACTATTGAGGTCTCGGTCTCGGTCTCGCAAAGTATCGAGTCTCGTCTCGGCCTCGCCGAGACGAGACATTTTGTGGTCTCGGTCTTGGTCTCGGTCTCGCCGAGAGTCTTGTGCTCTTCAAAAAAAAATTTTTTTTTGAGTAGACTCAGTATTATAAATTCGATCTATTTTGGGATATTACCACGTTAATGAATAATAATTAAATTTTTTAGGTTTTTTTCAGATAAATAATTTTTTCTTCAAACGTCAGTAAATCCGTCATTACTCGACTGTGTAGGCGGCAGTGAAGTTTCGTTTTTCCTCCGCCGGAGCTTTACTTTTCACTTTTCCGCCGGCGGAGGTAAAACTGTTGTTATAGCAACATAGATACAATACAAACAAACATCAAAATAAGCGTCAACAACTCAAGAATTATTAAACTAAAATTTGTATTTATCACTCAATTTGTGACTGCATTTCTAAAAATCACTAATTTAGGAACAAATTGGTTATTATTTAATCGAACTTACTCAATAACTGCTTATCAATACGGAATTAAAATGCAATCGAAAACGCAATTTTAAAAATATAATTATTGTTGACAGTGTCCACTGACAGCTTTATGTTACATTACTATAGCAACAACCTGAGCCTATTCTCCGACATCGCACCGGTCTAAGCCGCCTTGCGAACCCACTTATCTTTAATAATAATTATCATTACTATTAAAAAGAGACGTTTTTGCATTAATTTGTCGACATTTGAAGAAAAAACAGCATATTTTATTTGGAGGAAAAGTTACTTTTCATGGCTTGCTCTCTATTACCAGCCTCACGCCGTTCGGCTGTTAAACACGAGCGCGCCATGAAAAGTATTACTTTTCCTCCATATAAAATAATATACTATTAATAACCTCACAAAATGTCGATTTTTTTTAGCAAAATTAATTTAAACAACAAAGTCACAATTTTTTTTTATAGAGGTAACAAAATTGGTAGGGAGGTTGGCAAGTAAAAAAGATATCAGACAGTAGAGTAGTAGTCAGTATAGTCTACTCTACATAATATTTTATATTTTCGAAAGTAAACCTAAGAACCCTTTCATGATGAGCATTCCTGAGCAAAAAATATTAATCATTATAAATATATATTCATAAAAATTTTTGCTTGTTCGAAAAATATAGTTGACGTTGAGAAAAAATGTTTTTCTTATATAAGGAGCTCAGAAACTTTCAAAACATGTATTTTACATAAGAGTAAACTACCTCTATTTCTTATTTATAAGTAAAATGCTATCTGAAAAAGTTGCTTCGGATTACTTCCACAGTAAAAATCTAAAATTTCAATTGTTTTTATTTTTGCAAGGTACAGTTAGTTAGATTGAAAATAAAAACATAAATACAATTAAACCAATTAAAGGAAGAAGGGACTTAATCATTGTACTTGTAAGCCCCCGACTTCAACAAATTTTTCCAAAAGTGCTTTGAATTTTTCATACACAGAATGAATAACGTCTTGATTTATTTGGGCAACAGCTTCAATAATTTTGTTTTTTAAAACGTCAACGTTATGTGGTAGAGGTTGCTTGTACACTTCTTCTTTCAAAAATCGCCAAAGGAAGAAATCACATGCCGTGATTTCAGGGGACCTGGGTGGCCAGTAAATAAATAGGATCAAAACTACCTATCCACTTTTCGGAAGTAATTGCACAAGTGCATCAAAATTACCGATAATTTTGCATGACAGCGTGTTGTTTAAAAAGTTTGTTTTCATATTTTGGAGAAAGAGCCCGACACCGCAAAATTATCTGGTTATTTGATTATAAGAGGGAAAACCAAACTCAAAATCTACAGTATCAAAATAAATATAATTTGTCCCAGGTTACATGTTTCGCCTTATTAGGGGCATCATCAGACCCACCGTGCGTTCTTTCACCTCACAACAACAACAAATGGCACGATATGGTTATCTGATGCACGAGTGTAATTCGGGGGAATATTTCCCGAATAAGGACGTAGTTTAAAAAAATTTATTTTTATTATTTTTTTAATACAAAAACGTACATGTAACTGTAAACAAAATAAAAAGACGCAAAAATACGTTCTTTATTAATCCGAAACGAGAAATTTTTAATA
>MU187873.1:48792-69445 GCA_016904865.1 Pissodes strobi | reverse complement strand
TTTATAATTTTTATTCTTTGTACCTATTTGGAATGTTATGTTTGTATACAGTTAGAGTTCGTTTGCGTGTATGTATGTATATCGTCCTATATTTGGTAAGAAGAACCTTTATTTTTCTGGTGATTTTGTTTGAATTAAATGTTTTTTAAGGTCTGATGATGCCCTAACTGGGTGAAACATATGTTAACAGAGTAATTTTAATATATAGATGCTGTAGATTTTGAGAGTTTTTCGTTCCTCCTTTTAATATTGTACCAGCACCTTAGAGAGAAAATGGATGACTTTTTTAATTTATTTTTAACTCTTCTGGAAACACTCCATTTTGTAAAATGTTGTTGATTAATTGTCTTAAAATTGAGAGGACATCCCCCTTAAGATTTAATATATCTATAACTGTAATTTTGTCGTGTCCTGGAGCAGAGCTCCGTTTCAGTTCAGATATGATTTCGCTAATTTCCTGTTCGTTAGTTAAATCTATAGCCATTGTATTATCACTAATTATATCTTCAAATTAAGCGCGGCACCCTAGCTTTTGTACACATAGTTCATGATTTAAATCTTTCACTATTTTTTTCCCTACTTCCGCAAAATGAGTATTTATGTGATTAACAATATCATTCAAATCAGTTAAATTTCCATTTTCTGTTTCTAAATTATCAATAACTGTTTCATCTTTTTTTTCTTTAAAAAAATCATTTATGGATTTCCATTGCTTTCTCATATCGACACCTGCCTGTTCCCATTTATTTCTAAAATATTTATTTTTTAAGGTTTTAATCTTATTGTTAATTCTATTTTTCAAAGATTTAAAGTCCACTTTCAGATTTTGGTCATTTTAATATTTTAACTTTTTATATAAATTGTCCCTCTCTTTAACCATTTTGAGCAGCTCCTCGTTAACCCAATCTTAATTCATTTGGTAGTTTCGCATTTATTTTTACATGTTTTAATTAGATCAATGAGGATTTGGAATGAATGAATATTTTTGTTGACAATTTCTTGTCAAACCATATTTTGAAATTTTTTATAGTCAAGTTATTTTATTTCAAAGAATATTTTTGGTTTATAGCACTTTATATTTTCGGTTATATGAAAATTTATTAGCTGATGATCTGAGAGAGTATTATGTTTAACATAAACCGAACTACAACCGTCAATATTTAACTCCATTATAACATGATCGATAATGGTCCTTGAATACTCTGTTATCCTAGTGGCATTTTCTTCTGTGACAGCATTTATTACTTTAAAATTATTTAGCATTATTAAATTCTTATAATTAATTATATTATTGGCCTTGCCGTCTAACAAATCCAAAATAAAGTCACCTACAATTATATGCTCTTTTGGATGCCTTAGTAAGTATAGATTCAAAATAGTTTAAAAAATCACTAATAGAGCAAGAGGGTGGTTTATAAACTGCACTTACTTTTACATTATTTTCACCCACTATAGCACATACCCAGTTTATAACTTCACTTGCATCCGATCTCTCTATCTCCTGGAACTTAATACCGTTTCGGACGTAAATTGAAGCACCTCCTCCTCTTCCTTCCCTACACGCATGTACAGCTTTGAAGTTATTTATCTTATATGCTGATACTTCGTTATCGTACAGCCATGTTTCCACTAGGACCAATATATCACATTTCTGATCTGTCACAAAACACTGAAGCTCATCCAATTTATTTCTCATTCTTTGAATGTTCATGTATGAGATTTTTATTTCACTTCGAGGCCTATTTAGTTTTTTAATTGCTTCATATTTTGCACTAGGATAGCTTTGCTATTCTCTGACTTTCTCAGTTTTTTTTAAGCCAATTGCTGCTTTGTATAATTCTAAATTAGTTTTAGTTAGATCATGATTTATATATACTTTATTATTACTACCGCTAAAATCTAGATCACTACTGTTGAGGTTAAATTTCTTCTTTGATTGAAGTAACCCTAATTTTACCTCTTCACTCTCAAATACAACCTTTATTGGCTTAGATTCTTTGTTATAATTGCCCTTTCCATCATCTGAAGAATTTCCTACCCTGTAGGCTGTAAATTTTTTCTCAACTGGTACATCCAGATTTTCTGCAATTTTCATTACAATTTCAGTTACTTTTTCGGATTGTTTATATGGAACCCCCTGTATGATTATGTTATTCTTTAGGCTCAGTTGTTCCTGTTTATTAATTGTGCCTTAATCCTAGCCATTTCGTTCTGCAATTTTTCATTTACATCTAACTGCTCATTATACTTCGCCAAAAGAAGATCATATTTCTTATCCATTTCTTCCAGTTTAGCCATGACGTCTTCCAATGTATAAGTTTTTGCTTTTGGTTTTTGCTGATTTTTGTTGCCATCGTTTTTGCAAGCTTGACAGTCCCAGGGCTGTGAAGACTTGGTTATTTGCTGATATGTCCTTTGCGTCATATCGATACACACCCTGTGTTTCCAAACATAACACTTTTCGCACAGCAATCCATCCTGGTTATCAAGGACTTTTTTACGACAGATATTGCATATGTCTATCTCAGGCATACCGGCAACACCGCTCACCTTGGCGACCAAATACCATTGAATACACGAGGTATTTGGTGCACAATTTCCTCGCTTTCGAACCTGCCTTCAATCACAGGTATGCTATAACACTTGCTAAGCACGATGAACTAATTATTTTTATTTAATTTTCTGTAATTTCACCAAAAGAACCCAAACTTTAGTCACAAAATAACACAACATCCAACACTGTTGCCAGCTTACAGCTTACACCACCTTCGTATTGAATACTCTCAATTTTAGATTTTTACTTTTATAAGCAGAGGCTGGCTCTCAAAACGAAAAATATCTTTTAAGGTCAATAAATTATTCTTGTGTCAATTGATACTCTGGCACCTAGACCCTATCCATTACGGGTTCAACTGGCGTAAAGAGCAAATATTTACCACTAAAAGATCGATCCGCCACAATATAGAACATAACATATATATTTATAGATCAATCATCATCAATCATCAATCTATTAAGAAATATGTATTACGTTTTCAACTGGGTTGCTATTATTTTCATTATGTTAGTTATTAGTTTTAAAAAATACTTACCCAACATTTTCAAACTTTGGGCAGATCTTGATCGAGACAAATTGGATGAAAATTTGGCCCTGTTTTGCTCGATGTCGTTCGTGTTGTTCCTGTTTCTTTTCTCATCACCTCCCGGAGTACTTTTCCGGAACCCATACGATACTGAGTAGCTCGTACTTCTAGCATGTCCCACTGAAATACATTAAATATTGGCAGAAGAATTTAGCTATTTTACACAGTATATGTTTTGTTGTAAAAACGTCCTTTAGACTTAACCGCATTTAAGCACGCTCTGGATAAAAATACAAGCCAAGTAAGAATGTAAAAGGCATGCGGCGGTTCAACGTTCCATGATTCTAGAATCGGCGGTTTGGAATTCTCAACCGACGATAACCCAACCGACTTTCCAATCGCGCGAAAATTAACGCCTTTGATTGGTTGTGCACGGTCGGGTGGGAATATCCAACCCTAAAGCGCGTCGCCAGAATTAAAATTAAAATTAGTTGCAGTTCAGATCCCGAAAAGGCAAGAAGCAAGAAATCACTTTAGGCCAGCGCCATCGTTGATCTTCAGGAATTAGGATTCCTGAAGATCAAATCATCCATTTAGCCCCCAGCCCCATATCTCTGAGGAGTTTATGAGATCTTCCGGCTTTTTTAGCCACTAGGGACTTAGCCAAATTTTCGACATCTCGAAAAAGAAAGGGCTGCAGAAAACTTACGGACGAGCGAAAAAAGCCCCGAAGCGAAGGAAAAGGCATTGTAGGACCAGCAGTCTCAAACTGATACCGAATCAGCCTTCTACCGAATTTATTGAGTTTTCTGCGATTTTGCAACTTCAGGAATTTTCGACAATCTCGAAGAAAGGAACTAAGCCGAATTTTCGACAATCTCGAAGAAAGGAACTAAGCTTACGGACGAGCCCCAAAGCGAAGGAAAAGGCATTGTAAGGTCAGCACTTTCAACTGGTACCGAATCAGCCTTCTACCGAATTTACCAAATTTTTCGGAGTTTTTGAAACTTCAGGACAGGAAACAATTTTTGACGACAGAAGTTAAGTGCTTGAAGAGGCCTTGTCAAGCGGCCGAGTACCAACAATTCACCGAGACCTTCAACTATATTGCGCACCCTGCAGCAACACCCCGCGAAAAAGGTTAGTTGCAAGCACCTTGAGTCAGCCTACTTGTTTGGGTTCCCCCCATTCACGTATGTGCTTCTCTGGTCCTTCAGACTAGTCATAGTTAAACATTGGGCGAGAGTAAAGCGCGTCGACGGCTAGTTCGGTTTCGAGAACTAGAGAGCCCCCTGACTCCCCCATACTTTAGCTACTCGGCCAACCGGTGAAAAGCGAAAAAGCATAGGAGCCGAAAAAAGAAAATAAGGCTTAACCCAAAGAATTCGTGCAAAATGTGATGTTAGCCAAGTGCGTACGGGATATAGCGAAGTTATACTGTTGCGACTGGAGTTATCTCAAAAGAAGAATCAAAGGCTATTTATCACTCAACCATACAAAACCAGCACAGTCTCTGAACTGAGAGCCATGTCCGGGGTGTAGTTTGGTCTAAAGATACACTAATCACACATTAATCCCCAAAAAGTCCCCCCTGACGCCCTTGACTTACACAAAACATCTGTCAGAAAACTGCTAAGCAGCATCTGACAAGTTGCCAGGGATTGGCATATCACATATTTAACACCCTCCAAAAAGCCCCAAGAAACAACGATTTTTTAAAAGCCCTCCTTGATTAACTTCCGTACGACTCCTTTTAAGGTACGAGCTAAAAAGACGATTTTAGTGCGATCCTTGTTAAATTCGTACGGAATCCGGCTTCTCAGTACCCTTAAGACTTCGAACGCGTTTTGAAAACCTCGCGTGCGGTGCGAGAAGCCCCAAAAAACTAAAGACACTAATACGTGTTAGATATTAATTAAAATATCTTAAGTCATTAGTTAGTAATTGTTCATTAGAGAGAAAAATCTAAATAAAACTTGTTTTCCCAAAAATACTAGTTTAGAGTTGAACTCTCCTAGTACATGTATAAGGCTTATCCAGTGACTTGGGGCACATTTTAAGCTCTCACTTGACATAGGGATTTATCAGAATTTGATTTCAATTATACAGGGTGACCCAATTGTTCAAACTTGTAATCATTCGAATTACTGCTTTTCGTATAAGGCTTAGCTAAGATTAGGAGATAGGATTAGGTTAGGGTCGTAGAACTACTGACGACTACCTTTTGATAATCCTCCCCCATGCTAAGCTCTTCTGGCACATCATAGACTTCTTGGGATTCAAGTCAAAATTGAAATTTTGTACATTGACATACAAAAAGACGAATAACTCAAAAGTGAATCAAAAATAAAATAAATTTAAAAGCATACCCTCCCAGCAGGTCTCCCCTGGGAATATTTCCCCATTACCGTTGTTCTTCAAAGCATTTGATTAATAACGTTTCGGCCTCCTAAGGGAGAAAGTAAGCCGAAGTTTTGTTTTAATTTAATTTGAACTTTTGAGTTAATTATGTAGTCCCCATATACAGCGTGACTTTTAGAATCAGTCGGAACTCCTATACATCTATAGGGTGTGCTAAGTTTCTTGCCCAAGACAAATTTATTGCCCACTAACCTTCTGTTGTATTTAATTCAGCCTGCTGTTGACAGACGTTCTGTAGTGGCAGCTATTTACAATTTCCCTTGGATAGCGGACAAGGCTTTGGTGGGCCCACCTTCTTCACCCCGGACTGACAGTGGGATCAGTTTACGAGTAGTCGACTCGATAACGACTTGGCATCCAGTGATATAAATATTACAAAGACATAAATATTGTTATCTTGAGACGTAGAAGTCAAAATGACTTTCCGAACCCCTCAGTCGACGGCAACTGCGCACCAAAAGCCCCCAAGTGTTGATGAGCTCTTGGTGCTTGAACTGAATCGAGAGAGATCAAAGGAACAGATAGCTTTAACCCAGTGTCCCCCGTTGACTTCTAGCGAGTATATTGGGTACCCTGAGGAATTCATATTAGACACGTCAGCGGCCTTTAGTTATCACAACGAATGTTTCTCAGTTTCTGCCTATTAATAAATATTCTGGGGAAGCTCAAATCGAGGCGGAGCTCTACATAGGGGAGCTAGAGCGTCACTCGGCCGAGCCGAGTATACGCGGCCCTCTACTGGATCTCCCCGCGCCGCATGTGACACATAGTACGCCTTGGCCGCTCACTGGAGCGGTTCCGAACGCCAATGCGCCGACCCGGGCGACGTACGCGCGCGGACGTCTGTTTATTACATGCAAGATATCTCGATGAAAGCAAATCATCAAAACATAATATAGATTTAGGAATGAAGTGAGAAGATACTAGTGTTAAAATGCCAAAGAGTCTATGCATACAAAACAAGTTAATAATATATATGCATAAAAATCACTGTTCAAATTACTGAACTCGTTCGCACTATAAAAGGCAGTTTCACCTAAAAATGATTTCAATTTCATGCCACTTAGCGGCAGCTTATATGTGCCTACTAGGACATCTCCATTTGTTGTATCGTATGCATATTATTGTGTTGCATCTAACCCACATAAACGCTGATAGAAAGGCATGGTCTAACCACATGAACATGTTACGGGTGGAAATTCTTTTTATCTATAGAAGTCATTCTAGGAAGGTATATCTTTTGGAAAACTATCTCTATTATTTTTATCGATAAGGCCGAACCTGACTAGTTTCTTGACAGCAGTATTTAAATTGTCATTTAAGGTATTTAGTTGAATGACAGTCGAACGATTTTGACGTGTTTACAGAATTGTCCGTTTATTAATCTAGAAGGATGGTAAAAAACAGGAGAATTGGTTGTTGTTGAATTAGGTAGTCAACTGTTCTCTTCAATAGCCAAAGAAGATTCCCTGGATTGAGAAGGTAGCTCTCTGGAAGTATTTCCATTTCGAGATGAAATAGGTCGAAAGCCGATTCAAATTTTCGGGAGAGGGAGGTTGTTACAGTAGAAGGTATAGATTCTACCAACGGCCATAATGGCGATTATCCCATATTTTCTTTAAGCTATCCAGGAAGGTTTTGGTGGTTATGGGTAAGTTGTTTGTGAATGTAAAACTTTAATTAGTTTCTGGGGGCCGAGTTCGGCATTCCCATTATTTTCTTGTTAAGTTGTTTTGATGGATTAATTTCCGTTTTAGGGTTCTAGTTTCGGATTTGCCGTAGGGTTGTTATGAACTTTTATGGAATCTTACAAATTAGGCTGATCTATAGTTTTTGGATGACAGCAGAGAATGTCGGATGTCAGTTTATGACAAATTATTAGCTGGTTAATTGACAGTGACAAGTCCGGGGACACAGTCTTTCCTAGAAGTCCGAACAAGGTTAAGGAATACTTCTCTCCTGTTTTCGAGACGTCTCAAATACCAGTGATCTTTTTAGTCGACAATTATATTTTCCTGTTAGTGACTTGATAGAATTTTGGCATCGCCGTAAAGACTTCTAAAAGTTACCCAAAATTTAGAAACTTAGACAATATTTTTAACAGCTTGAATAATTATCATAGTATTTGATATCGAATATATAAAACACTAGTTTATGTAGAACCTTTGTGAAGTGTAGCTACGCCGGCATAGTTCCATTAGTTTACTCTCTCGGGTACTAGATTTTTGAATAATTTCATTTTATAACCGAGGAAATTTATCTATTTTACTTTTTTTCTCTGGCATTTTCAAAAACGTAACATAGCATTTTGAGGATTTGGTTTCTATTAGGAATTTGCAACTTGGGCTTACGGAAAGGCTATTCTATCCGAGTTAAATTAACATAGAATAGTTTATGTGGAAACATCCGATTAAGTTATGGCCGTCTAGGTTGTAGGGTTCGGGCAGAGCGAATACGAGGGGATAACATTCTAAATTACAATTCCTTTTATCTTACATCTTAAAATACCAATTTAGACTGGCAAGTTGACAAAAGGGTGTGTCTAGTTAAACTGTAATCGGTGACATTTCGAAATTTCACTACGGGTTAGCTGGGTTCTCTCAACCCAGGGAATTCATTTATAAGGCTAGAGGAGCTTACTTTATTTTTTCTCTAAAATAAAAGTATTAACCTCAATTACTGTTGTTATTTTGTTTGAATTGGAGAATCTAGAACTTGTGTGATAACTGTGTGCAAGTAGCGTAGACTACGACAGGTAATTATTTACTTTTTCGATACTTGAGTTTGTACTCCATTTCTTTATTTAGTTTTTTTTTCTGTGACCGTAACAACAACGATAGGGCTTTGCCAACAAAAGTAAACTTGGTGGCGTCCAACCTCGACTTTGACTTTAACCTATATTGATTTAATTTCATATTCGCGTACACCATTTGGAACTTGTTTAGTGGGAATAAAAATAACATCGGACCAATCTGAGCTGAGCTAGCGTAGGTGTTTTCAGGCGGTGCTGGTAGGACTGATACGAAGACTAGTGGTGTCCATATTTCAAGCTATTTTATCCGAATATAATACACTTAATTCTTAATTAAATGGTTTTATTTAGCTTGACCTGTTTGTTATTTATTTGTTTGGGTCAAATTTTGTAGTTGAAATTTTATCCCCTTCTTGTTGACAGATTGATCTGATATGTGGCACACACCTTTAGTTTTGATGACAATGCAATTTAATACATTCTGTGTTATTGTAAATCCAAGATGGCCGCCGCTACAAAATGACGGATTACATATTTTTTCACAACCCCCTCAATATGGGTATCAAATGAAAGGGCTTGACTAGTAGAATACTGTACACTGTGACAAATTTCAAATCTAAGTTGGTCGCCGGCACAAAATGCCAGATTTCATATTTGCTTCAATATTTCTAATGTAGGTGAAATTTTACCCCTTCCTGTTGACAGATTGATCTGATATTTGGTACCCACCTTTAGTTGTGTTGACAATGCAATTTGCTTCAATATTTCTAATTTCATATTTGATTCAATATGGGTAATGGGTATCAAATGAAAGGGCTTTATAAGTAGAACAGAGTTCATGGGGATCATAGAGTTTAGACAGTCTATACTTACATTAAAGTTGAAATCTAGGCTTCCACTGTCCACAAAATGCAAGGCAGATTGTATGCCACGGAGTTGTGTATTTAGGATCGAAATTGTTTAAGGAATGACAAGCGTACGTGGCTCTGAGTTGAGTAAAGTCTTTGGAAGAATTATGTATTGAGGAATTAGATTGCAACAAATTGTCAGGAAAGCAACCTTGTAATAATGAGGCACTAAATAAACTAAATAGAATGAGAAATATTAAGTAACGAAATAAAAACTAAAAACTTGAAAATAAAATAAGTAAATTTTTTTTTTAAGTTAAACGGTTTTATTGAAAATAATATAATACTAAAAGCTAAAAAATAATTCGTTAGGACCTAGGTGCTAGCCATCACACCACTCTCCTCATCAATCTAGGGCATTGATCAGACAAAAAAATGGCGTAGCGTAACCTGTAAAATATTGATAGAAATTACACGCGCCCCACGATTTTATTTTTTTGTCTGATCAATGCCCTAGACTGATGAGGAGTGGTGTGATGACTAGCACCTAGGACTCAACGAATTATTTTTTAGCGTTTAGTATTATATTATTTTCAATAAAACCGTTTAACTTATTTTTTTTTTACTTATTTTATTTTAAATTTTATAGCAATTTGTCGTCCAGCACCATCTGCTGAGTATAATATTTTATTTTAAATTAAATAACAATTTCGCGTCCAACTTTATAACATAATTTGGGAGTAGAGTTTTAAATTGATAGCAAACATTGATGAAAAGGCAAGTATTTTTGGATAAGCCAAAACTTGTATTGCATTGCTTTCCTTTGGAGTCCAAAAACTCTTTCTGCTAAAACACTACGTGACAAGATAGAGTTGAAACGTGCATAGAATGTAAACTACATCGTGTTCTTACTCATAGACTCTTTTAAATTCTGCGGCTAGTGGAGATTCAAAAATATGTAAATTCGCAAATTATAGTTAGTTTATGTTAAATTGTATGTAGGGAAGATTTTATTTTTCCGTTTACTTTCGAAGGCAGTGCGCGCAAGACAATATTACTTATAAGTATTGAGAAAATGATGCCAATCTGAATATCCAAATTTAACTGTGTATCTAAACAGAACCTAAGATATTGTACAAGCTAATATGACTGTTCACAATCTTCAAATCGAGAATAGCTGGCTGACACTTAACCAAGTGTCGACTCTCAATTCTGCTCCACATCTCAGTGAAAGATAGATAAATACAAACCAGAAATATCGGCTGCTCTAAGACCGAGCACTGTGGAACATCGATGTCAACCACTTGGCCGCCATTCTATTTACTCTCCCAACTTGGATATGGATAAGAGACATAATCCAATTAATAAGCTTAATGACAAAACAAAGCCCAATGAATTCGTTAATAAAGTGGATTGCGGGTGACATTATGGATGCTGAATGTGACGAACACTTAAACTTCTATACAAATAAACGCATGAACGGGTTCAGACTGGTGACCTACGTTACCAATATCCTTAGTTATAATTAATTTAATTTTCCCAAGGAATAGTATAGCATGTTTCGTATTGACACAAGTTGAAAGTTGCTAAAATTGTGTTGATGTGTGAGGTTCCTCAAAAGTCTCCCTTGAATATTAAAATGTTCAATCCCACTATTTTAGTCTGCCGCCGGCCGGTAGGACAAATTCAGTTTAGTTTAG
Organism: Pissodes strobi; assembly: GCA_016904865.1. Lineage (NCBI taxonomy): Eukaryota > Metazoa > Arthropoda > Insecta > Coleoptera > Curculionidae > Pissodes > Pissodes strobi. The sequence goes on along the minus strand of MU187873.1, from coordinate 58,641 downwards.
TGCAGTGCAGTATAATCGTTCACTCGAAACGCAGCTAAAAAGTTGTAACTCAGTTGGCGCCAAGATTGGGCCATTTTTCTCATTTGTTTTCACAAAGATATTTAGAGAATATCTGCTGTACTCTCTGTTTTTTGTCCAAGCTGGGATAAAGAACACCTTTGGGCGGTTTAACGTATTTTCTCGAGACAATACAGCTCGTAACGTCGCTCTCGTTGAAGGTAGAAAAAGGTAAAATAACGGATGGAAATTCGTAGTAGACAAATCCATTCCGGTACTCGAGATTCGAATCAACTGGCAAAGTTAAATTTAGAGAATCGAAGAAAACGTAAAGTACAAGGTATTTTGTGTGAACGAAAGCAGTTAGCTTAAATACAAGAAAGTTCAATTAAATTCAGGAAAGAAAGAAGTTTTGTTAGACATTTAATAATAGTTAACCGTATGCACAGTACCTAGTTAGTTTATGTGTGAAAGGATGAATGCTTGAAAGTAGTTAGAAATCATTGTATATATTTATCATATTTGATGCAAATTAAGTCTTGCATTATTAAAGTACGTAATACCTAGAATACATGTTTCAATTCACACTCTATGAATAAAACCCCCACCACCCTATTTTCATACAGTCCACTAATTAAAGTGGTTAATTATAAAGTTAATTATCACTCCCACCTTTGTGGTCATAGATAATTTAAAGAAATAATTATTGTTTATATCAACCAGCTCCTTTAAAAGATCTTTTGAGAGCATACATTTGCCATACTTGTTAGGTCATAATAATAATAAATATTATATATTGTTAAGAATTAAATTAACTGAGAAATATTTACCCGAAATTGAGTGATTTAAAATAGGTGTAGCATTGGTTGGTGTGCCATCCGGATTTTTCTTAAAAGCTACAGCGTCCTTGTTGTTTAAGTTCGGTGTGGACTTGAATATTTCTTTGGTCAAGTCTAGCGGACGGAAATCAGACTCCAAAGAGTCCACTGCCGCTTCAAGGGTTAGAAGAAGCTCGGTAACATAACCTAAAAATCAATCAAACATAAAACCCTTGCAAAGTCTCCCACTATATATATTTTTGACTTTTATATCGTCATTTAATATACACTTTCATTTCAATCATAGCACCACATTAACCTAATATGTGGATGTGAGTGACAGAGCCTCCTTAATATATTTTAGAAATGAGACAGATGAGAACTTTTCATGAAATATAAACCACAAAATATAACCAGATCATATCGCATAGTAAATTTCCAAGTTTTCCAAATAATTGCATGAATTATTACCTAAGGAGAATATGCCTAGTAATAGAAAAAGTCAGTAAAACAGTCCTTTCCGAAAATGTTCATTGCTTTAATTATTCCTTCAAAGTTAGTTTTTCTCTAGTTTGGTAACAATTCTAAATTCGACCATATCTAGAAATTGTTTTAGATTGACCATTAAATCGTTCCACCATTTTAATTAAAACAAATAAAAAAGCTATACGTAAAATTCGATTTAACAATTTGATACGGATTAGAAAGTTGCGTAAAATAAGGTAGCGTTTTTCATAATCTTACCTTGCATATCTTCGCCCTGTTCTGCTACAGTCTCCACCAATCGACTCAATATGTCGGATAACATCCTTGAAGTTATCGGAACTCTCAACGCCCTAAATATTTGCAAAGATCTTCCAGCGTAGTGCCTAGACGAACAACTTAAACCTGCGAATCAAATAATAAACATAATAATTTTGCATTATAAAATTATTTGACCTAACCTATATTCGGCCTATTCTGTCAGAGTTTTATTTATTAAAAGTATACTGATTATTTTTTCTTGAGACCCTTAGGATCTATTGGTAAAATCCAAAGACATATAAAAAAACAGTAGTACCTCATAAATTACCAAATGTTTGCATGCCAACATTAGAAATTTAACGTGAAGAATATCTACGAAACAGTGCATGGTAGGTAAAAGTTCTTATATACAAAGTTGTTCCTCATAAAGTTCTCTACAAAAAAGGTTCTATAACAATTTCCCCTAAAATGTCTAATTGTTTGGTAAATAAAGCGCAAACGATATCAAGGCAGGGATTATAATTCGTTAAATATATGTATGGCTTATTATCCAAAGCGCCCAAAGTGGTCTTATCTAAAAAAAAAGTAAAAATATAAATCGGTAACCACTATTTCACACACGACAGTGTAACAAGTTTTATTTTCTCCCACTCAGTGTTGCCGATAGCATGAAATGAAATTATGCGATGGCTAAGCCAAAATTATCACATTTTGATGTAAATTATGTTAATACCTGAAGATTGCGGGACAGGCAAAATAGGTCCCGTCTGATTCGCCATTTATTAAAAATTTTAAATTTTACCCCCACTTATGCCATGAACAAAGAGATGGCATGGTGCCGCAAAAAATGCGATCTTAAAGTCAAATCGGTGGTTTTCGCGAATCAATTCACAGGCATAATGCCCGATGCACACTATCACTAGAAAGTGTAATAGATTTTGATTGGAAAAATGTAGATTTACCTTTGTAGTATTTTAATAAATATTATTTTAAATAATCAAATAGCACAATCGTAAAAATATTAGTTTTATTTATAATATATTATGACGTAATTGTCTGTTATAATAAAATTATGTTAAAATTGATAATTATGTAATCTTCAAATTTTTTATCAGAATGCTGACAAAATTATTAAAATCTGATAATTATGTGACAATCGGCAACACTGCTCCCACTACGATGATGCATTTCTCTTAGGGCGGGCGCCAAATGTAAATGCGGGCTGTTGTCAGTGTCTGCTAAAAGTGAAACTCCTTTCTTAACAAACATGTTTTGCCACTGACGGGAATCGAACGCGGGCCTCCCGTATCACAATCACAGGGTCTGACCACTGCACCATCAGACATGTTGAAAGCAATTCACTGGTCCGTAAAGGTATGGGTAATTCTGATACGTGGTAAAAAATGCAACATCCTCTGACATTCAGAACATCAATCGCAGCACTAGATCATTAAATGGTCTAAGCTTACCATCTACTATATCGTTTAGGCAGGGTCCGTGAATATGCTTTCCGGTCGTCCCCACTAACACATACTTAGATGCTATATAGCAGCGCTACGTATCTATTTCCTCTCCTGCAAGCCGTTTCCCAATCACGCGTTACCGTATCCCCCCTCCTGTCGCCGCTGACGCGCTCGCCGAACTCCCCTGACGCGATATAAATTTTCGTAACGCTCGAAAATTGGCAAGCGTCTAGCTGCACCAGAATGGATTTCGATTGAGAAGCTTCGCGCATGATGAAACGTTGAGTATTTCAGTTCAAGCATGGGCCTCCTCTCGCTTCGCTCGCTACGGGGGCGCAACCAACAAAATCTAACCAAAGCTAACCCAAGGCATGCCCAAAATAAACAAAAAAAATACAACATAACTCTATATAAATAAAAAAACATCTCTCGCCACTGGGGAATCGAACCCGGGCCGTCGTATCACAAGCACAGAGTTTTAACTATTGCGCCACCAGGCTTGCTGAAAGCAATTTACCAAAAATTGAAAGCCTATTGCCAAATGTGTCTCAAAAACTGAGCATGCGCGAAGCTTAGCAATCGAAATCCATTCTGGTGCAGTTAGACGCTTCTGAAAATTGTCGCCCCGTCAGTAAAGAAGTTTCACTTCAAGTGGATTAGGACTACTGGGCGCACCATGTAAAAAAGCGTCAAGTACCTTATCTTTGGGGTGGTGTGGAATCAAGTATGATCCATATACAATACTACTTCTTCTTTAAAAGTCAAGAAGTTTTATAGGATTAACAGAGTGAAAGTGGTAAATTTATTTTAATTTTAAGTGAGGCCAGTAGCCTACTGCCAACTTTTTGGCGTTCAGCATTGGACTTTTTATTATACGAGTATATATTAGATTGCATTTACTGTGTTAGCCGGAAGTAACCCTTATGTATAATACGCTTTATTTCTCAGATTATTATTAATTTTAGGAAAAAATGTGCAGGAATATTTTTATAGCAAATTTTATAAGGAATATTTTTCTATTAAGGTTTTTTTTTATCAAAATGTGCACCCTACTCGAGATAATCTAGAAAACTTGAAAAAGTGGGCAAAAACGACGTCCTAGAGGATGAAGCACACTATTTGGGGGGTGGGAACTTTTCAGTTTAGTATTTCTTATGTCATCCCTAACATTCCTACCAATTTTCAAAACTGTCTGAATTTTGTCCGATATAAATCGCAATATTACTGAATTATATGAGATCTTTGTGGAAGATGGAGTCAGTCCCACCAGCTGCAGTAATTCCAGAGAATTGATCATATTATTAACTATTTTAAATAGAGTACATAAATCAAAATATTGACGTCTAGAATCCAAAGTGCCGAAGATTAAAAAGTTGCATAATATCATCATAATTATATTAGGTATATGTTATACCCAATTTATATGCAATATATTTCAGATTTTTTTTGCACTCTTTCAACTTCATTTTTACTGGTAGAATAGTATGGACACCATTACTGGAACTGCATATTCCACTACATATCCAACAATAGCACAAAATAAATCTTGCAACATATATTATTGAAATCTTTCAAAGTACGAATCATAAAACCTAACATTTTTAATGCACTGTTTACAGCCATCTGTACACGATCCAAAAAGTTCAATTTAGAATCAAACCAAATGCCTAAGTCCTTAACCAAGAAGATTCTTTCTAAATTAGCAGAATTAACATTATAAGTGGAATGGATAGGATTCTTTTTCCTAGTAAAAGAAATAACTCTACATTTTTCGACATTTAAGTATAAATAATTTTCATTACACCATTCAAAAAGTTGATCGATGTCATGCTGCAAATCTTCTGTATCTTTTAAATAATTTATAATTTTATGACAAGTCAAAGATGAAAAATTGTCAGTTTTAAAAACGCCTCCATGTTGTTTTGAATAGTAATAGAACCGTCTAATATTATGAAATTATAAAGTGCTCAATGATACGTTTGAAGACAACACACCTTTCTATTTAAAAGTTCCAACATGGCGCTCGTCCGCCATTTTAACCACTGCTATTTGATACGCCTACATTTTGTAACAAAGAAATGCGCGCTTTAAAAGTTAGTAAGGTAGGAAGGAGGAACATTAAAAACGCGCACTGTTTTCTCATATACATGCTTTTAATATGACGACCATCATCTATTTTTTGTATACAGCACTGTGTAAAAATGGATTAGATCTTTATTTGCATAAGGAAATTCCAAATGTATTTTCCGTTCGCATTCTTTACACTTCTGCAAAATTTAAAATAATAACAACAAACGTGTTTTCTTTTAGTTTTTACAACCGCAGTTTATACCTATTCTTTATATTTTTTAGTGTGCATTAAAACTAAAACAATATTATACATTTTACACTCATAAAGTTTAAAAGTTTGATGATATATAACTCGAAAATGAAATGTCGCCGAAAAACAAGAGTTGAAAGCCGGCATCAACGTCCCAAAATATAGTTAACTACCTAAAAATTGTTAAAAACGGTGAGCGTAAGTACAAATGCACTTTTAAAATATTTTTTCCAACGCCTATGCTCACATAACCCGAGTTCCAGTTTTTCTGCTATTCGGATTGACTTCGTATATACTATACGATTATGAGTTTGTTTCAAAGACATATAAAACACAACAAACCGATACGGAAAAACGCCATGAACATGACGGCCAGTTTCTTCTAGACGACTGGCGGCTACGCGACGTTGTCGGTGTGTGCGGCAAGAGGGAGTACCGCTGATTTCGTTACCAATGTGAAGTGGTGAAGTAGTAACATAGGGCCCAGTTTACATAACGTTTCTAGCGGAAAATAGGGCAATTTTTCAGTTTAATAACAATTGGAATTTTCTAAAAAAAATTTCTTCTTTATTTAGACAATTTCAAAGGCCGTTTTTTGACCAATAGAATGTTGCGCAATTGTTTGGTTATCGCACAAAAATAACCCAATGTTCGACTATTGAGGAACTGAGATATAAAAATCAGGAAATTTTTGGCATCCGACGCGCAATGTTGCCATCTTTTCCTACGGGGTAACTCGATTCGGGGGCGTAACTAACAAGAACTAACCCGAGCTAATCCAAATTAATGTAAAAAATAAATATGTTTCACTTCACGTTTTTTTTGGGCGCAACCAAACAAAACTAACTCAAGGCATGCCCAATATAAAAAAAAAAGTTGTCAGTCAAGAATGCAAATATTTTTTAAAGTTTTTTTCTGGATCTTGGGCATGCCTTGGATTACATTGGGTTAGTTTTGTTTGGTTGCGCCCTCGGAGCGAGCGAAGGACCATGCATACAACCATTTTTTACCATTTCAACTTCCCAAAAGTCGAACTTTGGGGCTTTCTTGTGTGATAACCAAACAATTGCGCAACATTTTAATGGTCAAAAACGCCTTTTAAAAGTGTCTAAGTATAGAATAAAAAACGTTTTTACAAAATTCCAATTATTACACTGAAAAATTACCAAAAATAGATATCACTTCGTATTTTTTTTTGTGTTTTCTATTTGATTCAAGTTTTGTATTATAAATGTTTATATGTTAGTATTAGTACTACAGTATACTTTAAAGCAAAACATTTATATTTTGACATGCTCTATTTTCTAATAAATGTAATTTTTCTGTTACGTTATTAAGGTGTCATCGGCAACAACGCCGCAGGAGCGGTAAATAATAGGTTTGTTCTAGCAGCGATTTCAAACGGTTCCAAACCGTCCGGAGTTTGCGCATAGCGATATAAGCGACGCTTATATCGTTATGCGCAAACTCCGAATGGTTTGAAACCGTTTGAAATCGCTGCTAGAACAAACCTATTACTAGGGCTTGCGAACTATTTTATAAGAGGGGAAAGAAGAAGGGGAACAATGTTGGCGTGTTGACGTTACTAACACAAAAAATAATTTTTTAAATATCGGGAGCGAAAATACACTGTATAGAATTCCTAATAAGTTTCATAGTTTTAGGTTGCTAACATGAGAACGTTCTGAAGCGGTTAAACATGCTTGAATTCCAAATTGTGTTGGCATAGTCGAAAACTGAACGCAGATGAGCTGAATTAATTCAAGTGATTCTTTGTTTCATGGATAAAATATGGAAATCCCGCCGCAATATTTAAACAAATATCAAATCCATAATCCCATGTACATTAATAGATAAAATACAATCAATATACGCAATATTTGGTTGGTACAAATTTTACAGATTGGAAGTCCAATTTAAAAAAAGACTCCAAATATTTTTATTTAACTTGAACTGTTAGGCCTCCGCCCCTCTGATTTTTGCTGTCATGTTAAGGTATGATAATGGGTTAAGTCTTACCTTTAAGACTTAAACTCAGTAAATAATGTTATATTATATTGTATGTACGTTAGATCAGATATATGCATTATAAACAATAGCACTCATTTATTTTCAAGTACCTCATTTCAGAAGTACTTCATATGTACATGATAATGTATTATTCCTAACCGATCTATTACATAATTTACCTTTAACCTGAAGACATTCTAAAGTAGAAACCTTATCCTACTGTCAACATACCTAGTTGCAAAGCAGTCTGCGCCCATCTCTCGTTGATGTGAGCATTGGGCAAAGAGTCTCTGAACACTCTCAGAATATATTGCAGGAAAATATCGATTTGCTCTGCGCTTTTGATTGTAAACACTTTGGCAGTGATATCTTCGTAATTCCAAAGAGCGGACTGCTTCGTGGCCAAAAAGTCTATCAGAGATTTGATGACGGTTGAAGTAGTGAGCTCGACTTTGATAGGCATGACCGGTTCACAGTCTTCTGGAAGGACTATAACTGGGGGTAACGAGTTGTCCTTTTCTTCGCCTGAAATTATAAAAAAGTTTATCAGCAAGATTCATTTCTTTTTTCAAAGTACGGTACTCAAGAAGTTAAGAAGACATCTTCCAAATAAATAGAAGAACTTTATTTCATAAATTTCAGAAAGTACTAAAGGCACAAACCTAATTCTTCATCTTTAGAGGAAATGCTTTGCAAATTTACTTTATTTGTAGCCTCCACTGTCATGCCCAGGATTACCTGGTTGTACAAAAACTCGTCGAAAGTAGAATCAGCTTCTGCAAATAAGTTAAAATAAATCATAATGAATGCAATAAAACTGTTTATATTTTGACGAAAAGACGTAGAAATTTCGCTAAGCAAATTTGCGAAAGACACACGAATTATATGTCGGTAACATTCTGCAACAGTTTATTCCTAAATATAAGACATTAGATATTTATGGCCTAGAGTATTGAGATAGATAGGGATTTAGTCTCGTTATTAAATATTTTTGGCATTGAGTATTGAGATAGAGATTGCGAGTTTCGCTATCAGATTCGGGAATTTGTCTTTCTCTACAGGGTTGTGGTAACGACCCACTTCAATCAGGCCACAAAAAGAAGTAGCGACAACAACGGTATGAGAAATGCATTAATCATATTGGTACACATGGACCGGTATTTATTGTTGCATTTTTCATTTGATAATATGTTAATCCTTCCAAAAAAATTGTTATATTTCATTATCAAATTACTATATTTAGCATATTAATTTGTCGTATATATTTATTCTGTGTTACGGTAATTTTAACAATTCCGTAACATCAGGTTTTTCCGAGTTAGCTTGTATTTATTTTTAGTTTGAAATAATAACTTTTCATCTTCAACCTATTTTGAATTACTGTCTGAATCGACCTGGTAGCAACAGTGTGGAAAATTCCGCATTAAATAGTACGAAAATATTAATAAATTAATTTTTATGTTGCCCATCAAGTTCATTTAAAACTAATTTGGTCTTTTAAATATATCAGTCGATAATAACTATCTAGTTAATATAAAATGAAAATTAATATTATGGGTTGGATCTACGTAAATACAGCAGTAGAATATATTAGTTAAAATTGATAAATAATTTCAAATATGCAGATCATATTTCATGCTTAAAATCGGTCGCTTCGTACGTACGGTGGAAAAAGTTGAAATATTTGTGACGACTGCGTGTCAGTGTAATTTTTTTCGAGATGTGATTCTGGCGGAAGGTAAGACTAGATTTTAAAATCTTGTCTTGTACCGGGTACCAGTGTGGGAGGTTGTGAGAAGGTAGGGCTTGATTTATTTTATTGTTATTTTTTTGCGATATCTGATCTTATTTCTAGTTTCCTATATCATAAAGTCTGTAAGCAGAATGAAGCTGAATTTCTGATATTTGGCTACCATCGTTTTGTATACCACGTTGCCTATTGCCGTGTGAATGTTTGTGCCTGCAGGGCATGTGAGATAGTGTTTTTTTTTGGGCTTTAGGCTCTTTGATAAGAGAGAGAAAAAAAAGGGACTTGATCCTACAAAAGCAGGGGTTATTAAATTTCGGATTTAGTTCAGCAACCCAACTAAAGAATCGATCAAATTGGTCTATAGGGCTCATATCTAGGTTCTAGTTAGAGGTGGCAATTTTTAGAAATTAATAACTAAGACTGTCGAGAGTGTAGGATACTCAGTCTAATTTTCTCTAGTATCGTTATCGGTTGGATCCAGGCTTAGTTAGTTATTATTCAACTTATAGAAGCATTTTATCGTCACCTTGTTATTTAAAAAGCACCTTCTCAAGCCTTCTCGACCGTGGTCGGTACAAGATCACAATTGTGTTTGTTATATCTCTCTATTTCTATTTAAATTTGTCATTACCTTTATCTTTGAATTAAACTGATTTTTGAGTTAGAAAAGAGCTTTCAAGCAATAATTGAATTGAATGATTGTCATTACCTTTGTTTTAGAATTGAATTGATTTTTGCAGCAGCTTT
>MU187873.1:13744-48782 GCA_016904865.1 Pissodes strobi | reverse complement strand
TTTTATTTAAAAATATAATTATTGTCTACAGTCTAAACAATTCTGTGAAAATTGGCGGAGGCATATTTAATTAAATTAAATTAAATTTCTCCTTCAGCGTGTTTTGGCATTTCTTAGCATTGTTAATTGGAAAGAATTATTTCTAGTTCTCTCCTGTTGATTTCTGTATTAAAAACCTAAGCTAAGATAAGCGACGCTCTCCGTCAGATTGAAACAGGGTGGTAACAACATTCTTGGTGAACTCTTTAACTGCCTTGTACTGGTTTTTTTTTTCATGCTACTGAGTCCACACGCAATCGGCCTTACTAGGACAGCTTCCAGTGACGTCACAGGACAGATCCTAGGCACTACAGCAAATTCCAGTAGTCCTCTCCAGGAAGCTCGGAGGAACCACAAGGTGATTAAAGTGTAGATGTCACCAGGATAATTCAACGGCACTCACTTATTTTTGTTAGAAGGAAATAGAATAAAAATTTGTTTTTTGAAATTTCTAATCTTTTATTTTGCGCTACAGCACTTGAAAAAAATAAATTATAATTATTATCATGCTCCTTACCCATACACCCTGAGTATCTTTTACTTTATCTTTTTTAGTAAATTAAAGTCATAATTTAAAGGAAAAGTGCATTTATAGTTTATTGTAACAAATTGGCTTTTTATTTGAATTCTAGTAATTATAATCAGGCAATTGAAATTATATCTTAACAAATAACTAATTAACCTTTATTGTAACAAAATTAAATAACTGCATTATATCGTAATAAATTAACTTTTCTCGTAACATCTGTTGGAACACAACCCAACTTCACGGGGCTAGGGCTCCGTAATGGATGTAGAATCGGAATGGTCCCCCCCTTCCGATTCTACATCCATACTTTTGATATACTACAGGCATGAGCCTCCCCCCCCCCCCACCCTTCAAAACCAAATCACAATGTTAAAGAAATCTTAAACAATCTAACTCAAAATCAGCAATTCAATTTTCAGAATCAGAGCTAAACACAATTTGTTGAAAGAAAAGTGAACAAATATAAAACTAATATTCTAGGGTCATTTATTGTTGTAGTACAGGCTAAGCAAGAGAAAGGGCATGGTAATCTTCATCCTATGTCAATTGCAAGAAATCTAAGAGAGGCAGGAGTTTCTTATCAGAAAGGGCCTCTAAGAAAAGGTAAAAACAGAGTAATAATCGAATTCAGTCTAGGGCAGGCAGCTAACGTTTCCCTTGAAAATGAATATCTCTTAAAGAAAGGGTATGACCGGATGTAAATGTATCTTGTAAGGGTATTGTGAGGGATGTTTGCAAATCTTTTTCAGAAGATGAAATTCATAAGTTTTCTAGCAGCATGGTAGACATTATTGAGGTTAGAAGGTTCAATAGGTCAGTGACGGGTGAAAATGAAAAGAAGCAATTTGTGAAAACAGGACCATGTCTTTTTACCTTTGAGGGGAAATGCCTCCTAAAAACTATATCAATCTATGGTCTTGAGCTGATAGTATATCCATATATAATGAGGGTTAAACAATGTTATAATTGTCTTCTTTACGGTCATATTAAGGCTCAATATCGAGGGAAAGCAAAATGTAATAACTGTGCTGGTAGTCACGAAAGTGAATGCACCTTCCCTATTAAATGCTATCACTGTAATAGTTCAAGTCATAAATCCACGAACAAGGAGTGTGAATTTCTGAGGCAAAAACAAATTAGAGTACACATGTCTATGAATTCTAGTTCTTTTTTCGATGCTAACTTAGTTTATCCTAAAACGACGAGGACATTTTTTATGAATATGGAAAAAGATTTATTCCGGAAATTAGGCAATTTAGTATTTAACCGATAGTCCAAAATTCAAGGCCTTGTTTAGGAAATAATGTTAGGTTCTCTCAGGAGGTATTGAGTAATGCTCAGTTGCCAACCTACAGTGAGAAAGTAACTAGATATGCAGCTTCTAAAAGACGTAAACCATCGACATTTATATTCCTCCAAATGCTCCGCTGGAGGAGTGTCACTGGAAAAGACTTATATCATCAATTCCTGACGAAAAACTCATAGTCGGGGATTTCAATACTAATCATCTTATATGGGGCAGTTCTATAGAAAATGATAAAGGTAGAGTTATTTGTGAGTCGTTATCTTCCCTATCCCTATCTGTGTTAAATGATGGTTCACCCATTAGAATATGTAACCCTAATCAAAATAAATCAGTTGTAGACCTTACACTGGCCAGCCAAATGTTGGGTACCAGAATAACCTGGGAAGTGTTAGATTATTGTGGTAACAGCGACCATTTACCCACATATATTAAGTATTTAGTGTCAGATGAGTCAGGTCCCGGTGAGGCCATCACCAGGAGATGTTTTAGGAAAGATTGGAATCAGTATCATGATTGTGTCCTTTTATCCATCCCAGAGGATGGGTTGATATCATATCAACATTTTTTTTAGTGTCATTGAGCGGGCAGCAGAGCTATTCCCAAAAGTAATGTCAAGTCAAGTCAAGTCAAGTATGCTTTATTGCCACAGAAAAATTCAAATAAACAATAAAAGATTTAAACCCTCGGTACCATGGTGGGATGAGGAATGTAATATGGTAATATCTCAAAGGAAAAATGCAATTAGGAGCTATATAAACGACTCAACATTCGAACAATTTTTGGAAATGAAGAAAACTATTGCAGAGTCTAGGAGATTTCTGCATAATAAAAAACGACAATCCTTCTGTGAATTTTGTGCTTCTTTGAATAGAAACACTCCTCTAAGGAGTGTCTGAAGGACAGTTAGGAAGTTTTCTAATGCTTCTGTGAATAATTTGAGAACAAGACTTCCAACTCCGGAGGTGGCTGCTGAATTGTTTGAAAATTTAACTGTTTATCAGGGTGATCCTAATTTTGAACGGAAATCCCCGGAGGGACCGGTGGAAATGTTTCGGTTGATTGAGTTGGAATCTGTGCTTAGAAGTCGGAAAGATTCTGCGACAGGTATGGATCTGGTGTCATATTCTATGATAAAATTCCTTCCAGACGGGGCAAAGAAGGCCCTGCTGGGCATCTATAATAATTGCTTAGATGGAGGACATACTCCTGAGGAATGGAGAGATACTCTCATATGCCCCTTGTTAAAACCTAACAAGGATAAAAACATAACGTCGAACTATAGGCATATAGCTCTCTCATCATGTCTGCTTAAAATTTTGGAAATTATGACAAAAAATCGTATTGAGTGGAGATTGGAAAATGAGAAAAAATTTCCTAAATTACAGTTTGGGTGTAGGTTGGGAACATCTAGAGTTCTTGTGGCTTTCTCTAAGGGACAGATTGCGGTTGGAGTTTTTTTTTGGATATATCAGCGGCATACGATAATGTAAATATTTACAAATTGTAGGAAAAGATGTGCTCGTTAGGGATCTCTGTACATTTGATTAATCTGGTATTTGATATAATGTTTAGCAAAAAAATGTACATCAAGGGACAGGATAGCAAAATTAGTGGACCTGGAACTTCCAGTAGGAGTCTAAACCAGGGTTCCCCGTTAAGCCCCTTACTATTCAATATTCACACTCAAGAATTGCATGATTTGGTACCAGACCAGGCTTCATTGATACAGTATGCAGATGATATGACTCTTATGTGTACAGGTAAGGACATAACCTCTGTTATTCACAGTATAAACGAATCTTTGGAAAAATTAAGCCAGTGGTTTATAGATTATGTATTTTCGCTGTCTTCTCGAAAATCTACAGCTGTCCTCTTCAGACCTGGGATAAGTCACGTGCAACTCCCTTCAGTCATCTACAATAATGATACTATCCTATGGGTACAGGAGACCAAGTACCTGGGCATTGCTCTGAGCTCAAATTTGAAGTGGAATAAGCAAGTTTCTGATATTCAGATCACAGTTAAGAAAGGTCTCAATGTTTGCAGGCGATTTGTCGAGTTTGGTGGAGTGCAGACCCAGTAATCCTCAATCACATATATAAGGGCATCATTCGATCTCATTTGGAATACGGAGTGCAGTTGTTTAGTACAATGTCAAAGTACTTAGGGAGGAAGCTGGACAGTCTCCAATTTAAGGCCCTGAGAATAGTGTCAGGCTGTATGAGATCTACTCCAACTAACGTGCTGTTGTCAGAATGTGGAATTAAGAAGAACGTTACTGATAAGGAGATTTGTTCTAAAAAATATGGCTTTAAGTAACAATCCTATATGGATATATTTACAAGTGTTGACCTTTTTTGTAGGTGAATAGGCTAACAAATACTGGCGTGGTAAGGAGATACCTATCACGGTTCTCGCGTATAGGTATCTGAGAGAGTTTGAGGATTTCATTGAGAGGGCAGAGACGCTTCCATGCTTCGCGTATGGCTTATATAATCAACTTAACTCGATTCCTGTTATTGAATTGAGACTAACTAAGGAAAATCTGACGAGTGACAGGGAATTCTTGGAGAAGATTGACGGATTGGCGGCTGGGTTCACAAGGCTATATACGGATGCGTCAAAGGATATTGAAACAGGTAGGGTTGGTATTGGTGTTTTCTGCCCAACAAAAAATATAAGCTTTTCTCAAAGATTGCCGGATGAAGTTCAAATTTGTACAGCAGAAATTCTTGCAATCAATAAAGCTTTACAACTATGTAAGGAAAGTAAATTTGGTAGGATAGTTATCCTCACTGACTCAAAAAGCGCAATTCAAAAAATCAATTGCCCAGTAATTTCATCTAAATTAAGTTGTATCCCTCATGATACAAAAAAGCTGTTGATAGAAATGAATGAATCACTAAACTCTAGGGTTATATTGGCCTGGATACCGGGTCATTCGAATATTCATCGTAATACAATGGCTGATAAGCTTGCAAACGTGGGTAGAATTCTGAATGTACCTCTAAAAATAAAGTATGAGAAAGAATAGCAATATCCTTTAATAAAAAGGAAAACTCGAAGTGAGTGGAAGACCTGGTGGAAACAATCTTTAAGGGAAAAAGGGGTATGGTATGCCTCTATTCAGGGGGAGTTCGAATTTACACCATGGTATATAACCTTCGTAGATAGAAGACACATAATAACTATCATTCGCATGAGATCAGGTCATTGTCTTACTCCGGCTCATCTTTTTAGATTGGGGCTATTGGAATCCCCAGATTGTGAATGTAACACAGGGATCTCTGACCTTGTGCATATATTATTCGTGTGCCCCATAATGAACAAAAACTTGTACAGAGAATTAATTAAAGTCAACGTACCTAGCCCACTTTCAATCAGATCTTTATTATCAAACATTAACGATTCAATAATGATTTTAATTAATAAATATCTAACTCACAATAGAATCAAACTATAAAGATATCGTAGTAATAGCACGGCACATATAACAACCAGCAATATTACTCGACCTGTCAGGCGAAAAGTTAAATTTGACCTTGCTAATGTCAGCTGGGTAGGAAAAGTCAGGACTGGATTTGAAATATAAGTATGATTTTCCTTTACCAGAGCCGTAATATAAAATTTGAAATATCAATGGGTTATGAAATATATGTATAGGTACCTTGTATTAGCAGGGAATCTAAAGAAATTCTTCTTGGAAGAATTCTCTGGTTCGTACAAAATCTTATTGCTTAAACACCATGGCTTTTTGCATCACACAATGTCATAAACAATGTTCGTCTCTCAAAATGTCAATTACTTGACAAATACACGCCTATGGTTTTGATTTAACTCCAATAGCAATAAAATAAACCAGTCGTAAAAACATGACGCCGCTGGCGTCAGTTTGACGGATTTCCTACCAAGGAATATCTTGCGCGCGGACTTGCGCAGATGCGAAAAAAGAAGATGTGATATTGCTGGTTGTTATATGTGCCGTGGTAATAGCTTTCAAGTATTGACATAATATAACATAAATAACCTTATAATGAAGAAGTTTAAAAAAATGTAATTAACAAGATAAAGGCAACAAAATTTAGTGAAACAATCTAATTAGAATCCTTCCTTTTAGTCCTATGGGTTCTTCATCCGAGACAACCTTTCGGGGTGTGTAATGCTCCTCCGGTTGTCCGGGAGCGAGAAGAGTGGTAACCTCTGTTGTGCTGTCTGTCTAAGTATAAAGTGAATTGAATAATAACATTGGGAATCAGGATTATTTTTGGAAAGTTTAAGGAAAGTTTGAAGTGAGCTGGAAAGAAAGAACTTGTTGCAGGAGGGGCGGTCACTGAACCGGTCTATCCCCCTTGCCTCCCACTCGATTTGGGTAAATGCTACATGCGAAGCCCACATGAAACGAACAACCAGTGGCAGCTTGTGATAATTTATTGCTGTGTGCTGCATTTTAAAGTGTAATTTTAAATGTATCGAATAATTTTCACACTTACATATGTATCGAAGATAAATAAAAATACTAACATTGATTCTACTGAGAACTTTTTTTTATTCTAATTTTGGTTATTTATTAATAAAGCAAATACTTAAAATTCTAAACCGGACACATGAAAGAAGAGAACATACTGAACATAGTCTTTTAAAGTGGTTAGATACATTTTAAATAAATTTTTTATATACAAAATCCATACGTATATTCTTTTCATTTACAATTTTTTCAAGTTTTGTATTAAAACGAAGAATGAATCAGCTCTTTTTCAACCGATAACATTGTCAAAGCGTTAAATATCTCTTGTGTTTCGCAGAAAACGTTTAATTCTCTTCAAAGTCGAAAAACAACGTAGTCTTTCTGCACTGGATATGGGTGTTATAGTCATAATTAAAACTAATGTTATTATATATAATATCTTGAAATATATATATATAAATATCAGGAAAACTACTTGCGACAAATGCTTAAATTAAGTAAACTAGCGCAAACGGCCTGGCTACTAAATTCAACATAAATAACTGCGTTTAAAATCAAACGCGGCAACAAATCTAGCCGTGTGCTTGAGATTGGGCAGCACCACCGGCTATTGAAATCACCGTTGAAAACACGCGAGCGTGATCAGCGGAGACGCGACGACCAAAAGGCTCGTTGTGCTAAAATTCATATCGCACACCGATCCGAATTATACAACATAAGGCGTTGGGTCTGGATTGACGGTGTAGTGGGTATGTTTATCTCGAAGAATTAGCGGCGCGGCAATATTCTACTTTCCGTCCAGATAAATAATAATTTTCAAAAGAAAATGGCAAGTATTTATGTACTAAATATTATTTTAATTTTCCTGTAATTTTGCTGTGTGCTGCAGCTCCTCAGCACATATATACCAGCCGCCACTGCGAACAACAACAACATCTCCCTGATACTGCTCGATGTTTTTTGCACTTTTGCATTATTCGCCAGGATCTTTTACCAGCCTGCACCTTACAAAATATTTTAAAGGGGCTTTAAAAAGGAATAAAACATTTGAAAAGAACATATTCTAAAATTTAAAAAGTATACTTATCCTTACCCGTACCTGTAAAGACGTGGTTTACTATCGGTAAAGACGGAGTAGACAATCCCAATTCAAGTTGTATCGATTGGCTATTTAACAGTATATGGGCTACAGTCAGCTGGTCGTTGTGCTGAGCCAATACAATAAGTAAATTCAACAGAAGTTGCTTGCAGTGCTGGTACACGATGGTTCTAGTATGATCCAGGCCTAAGAATAAGATATGCAGCATCAGAGGTACGTGGATCGTCCAGTCTAGTTCTATGCCATCCACTACTATGTCGCAGAGCAACATTACTCCGACGTTACACCTAGTTATTTTCAAAAAAAAAAACATGTGAAGAGTAGGTTATACATATATTTTACCTAATATTTATTATTTTCCTAATATGTCTCAAATAGGGTAACAAAACTTCGATATAAACAGAACAAACATAAATCAGCAATATCCAGATGCAGATCAAATTAAATGGATGAAAGGCAATTATTGACCAAAACTGAGTTGGGCGAAAAAAATTTGGAATAGATAATTGGGAGAGAATCCTGATCATCAGTCAAGTCCTGCTGTTGGATATCGAGGATACAATTTATCGTTAATTAAAATGAATATAAATACAAGTAAACTTATTAATGACACAATATAGTAAGTAGAATTTCGAAGGCAACAGTGACATGTAACTATTCAAAAATGATACATTCTGAAAAAAATCTAGATTTTAACTGCTTTATAAAAATGCAAATTATAGCAAACTAGCCAAGACCACCGAGAAAATAACTACATTTAGATCATTCTCTGCTCTATACAGGGTGTTTCAGAATTGAATGCTAATCCTTAAGGGTGAGACTCTTTGTAATTTTAAGAAAAAAATGTCATATGAACATAGGTCCGCAACCGCCTTATTTTTGAGATACAGCGTGTCGAAAATTAAAAAAAAAACGGTTTTATCCCAATATTTCTTAAACCGCTGTATATATTTCTTGACATTTTGCTAGGTACTAAGTACGTATAAAAATACATTTTTATAAGCAAAAGACTTTTTTCAATCAGTGGCGCCCCCTCTAACATCCCCTCTTATATTTTTAAACGAAAAAATAAAACGCCACTGCTTTTTTTCAAAATAAAATTTATTTTCGCAAGCTCTTATTATTTCTTAATAAGAATGTCCTCTTGACTTTTTCCTGTCCAACGAACAGTTTTCGATTAAAAAAATAAAATGCATTTATCTGCACGGTCCTAATTCCTAAATTTTGAATACCGTTGTTAGAATATTTTTCTTTGGATGCGGACCTATGTTCATGTGACATTTTTTTCTTAAAATCACTCAAAGATTCTCACCCTTAAGGATTAGCATTCAATTCTGAAACACCCTGTATAGCAATAATACAATTCTCCGAAAAGAACTTAACTGTTGTCTGCTTTATACAAATTACAAAAGAAAATCTAAAATGTAGTAGTAAAGTACATTTCCTCGATCATAAGAACCCTGAAAATCACGTCCTCCTTGGGAAAGAAATTTTATATTAAACGGGCTCTACAAATTCTCAGATTTCGTTTTGGGAGATATCGGCGGTATTTTATTCCTACACACTTTCGACGCTACTGTTTTTTTTTTCAGAATTTACTGACTTTTCGAATGCCCGTTCAAGTTTCCATAAAATATTCTTAAATTTTGAACTATTGTAACTTAACATTTTAAGTAGCAGTATACAGGGACATTATCAATCAGTTTACTATTATTAATATTAATCTTTTCCAAGCTAGAGTGAATATCTATATTTTTTACACATCAGTTAAAAACAAAAGCTCTAAATATATATGCAGTTCCGTCATATGGTAAACTAAAAAAAAATAACTGCGACAACTGTGTTCAGTCTATTAGCACTTACAAAATTTTGTATTAATATTTTGATACTTTTAGAAAATAAATAGCGAATTCAAGTGCATAATGTAAATTTATTCCTATAAATTTGAAACTAAAATATTTTAATGTAGATAACTTACAATTTAGTATTTGAATGACATGGAATCGGAATAAGATAATATTAAAACTATTCATACGTATCAGTACCTAGAATATTAACTGGGAATGAGGCAAACAGGTTACGGACATAGCGATGGGATAAGACGGCACATGTCAAGCGGCGTTAAAATTCGTAATATTATTAGGAATTATCTTCTCAGAGTTGCTGCTGAACGCCTCATTCGCAAGTCTGATTTCGTACTATCAACCCTGTATACTTGGATTAATCCCAATATATTTCATATAACATAAAATGTTTTAAATTTATTCATAGGATCACGGCTGTATGTTTAAATGTAGAAATAATTAATGGGTATTCAATCAATAGGGTTTATTAAAAGATTATTTGTTTTGTGTCCAAGCTTCCGGTCAGTATATCGTGACCTTCGTCAAGGGTAAAAATTATTTTATATACAAATGTACAATATATTGTAGTATAACGTACCCGGGTCGATTCAACATAGTTGAATCAGATAAGTAAAATTGTGCTTTGCCTTTATTTTGCCAATGATCGTCAAATTAGCTTAAAAAGAAAACCAAGCCCTACGTTGTGTTATTATTATATCTTGCACAATTTTTAATTATTCGGATTGCGCTTCGACCAAACACAATTAGGGAAATTTGAGGGAAAGGTGCGTCATATAAATTAAACCACAGATTCCTAATACGCCTAATTTATTAAAGTAAAGCGTGCCATACTCCGCCTGGAATTCACGAGGGAAAAGAGCATGGCAGAGAAAACCTCGATCCCAATTCCTAAACCGAGTTATGCTGAACAACCTTTATTAGTATAACAATTAATTAAATTACTGTCTCATGCACCGCAATTTGTCGTTCCACACTTGTGACAATACTACAATACATTCAAAACTGAAGAGTTTAGGATTAGTTAGCCAGACGTCGCCAGCAGGTACTGAGGTCCCATACGGGAGGCTACTCAGCTATAGTTGCAAATTGAGCTAATATCTCTAGTAAGACCTGCAGGCCGATTAATATATATTTCCTTCGTTATCGCTTAACGATTGATTACATTATTTGTGATTGAATAGTATTCCTTTACTGTTATTTATTAGTTATAGTCATTTCGATATAATACATTTCAATTACGATATATGGTTTCATTCTGTGTAATTGTGCACAGGCTACAGATCCTTTCTCATTTCGGGTGCTTATAAGCAATTGGCATCAAGTCAAAAGTCAAGGTTACAAATTAATGTTAATTTAAATTTCACACAGGTTTCATAAAAAAGCAAATCATTAAAAATATAGCATTTGTTAAAAGAACGACTTAGGGTGCTTTGCTCGCAAGCTCACGATTTATAACTAGGATATTCGCTCAGTCAGGGGAGGAAAATGTTAGTGGATTCATCAAGTCCCTTACTTACATTACAATCACAGTCATACGAAAACTAAAATTCCAGCACGAAGAGACAGGAAACAATACACAGTGTTATTCACGGCATAAAACGATTTCATTAAATATATATACTTGTTATACCATCAAATATAAATTATCCATGAGAACAAATGAAATATTTGTGCAAATTATGTTTATCACAATATGAAAATATATACACATGTTGTGCCATCAAATATGAATTATTATCAATGAGAATAAAATAAATATACTTGTGCAAATTATGTTAATAGCGATATCAAAATATATACATATGTTATGCCATCAAATATGAATTACCAATGAAAATAGGAGAAATATTTCTGCAAATTATGTTAATAACAATATCAAAATATATATACATGTTAGGCCATCAAATATAAATTATCAATGAGAATAAATGAAATATTTGTGCAAATTAGGTTTATAACAATATCAAAATATATACACATGTTAGGCCATCAAATATAAATTATCAATGAGAATAAATAAAATATTTGTGCAAATTAGGTTTATAACAATATCAAAATATATACACATGTTGGGCCATCAAATATGAATTATTATCAATGAGAATAAAATATACTTGTGAAAATTATGTTAATAGCAATATCAAAATATATACATATGTTATGCCATCAAATAGGTATGAATTATCGAAGAAAATAGGAGAAATATTTATGCAAATTATGTTAATAACAATATCAAAATATACACACACGTTATGCCATCAAATATGAATTATCAATGAGTATAAAATATATAATGGTGCAAATTATGTTAATAACAATATTATAAGTTTCATTTTACCGACTTGTAATGACATATCGCAACGTAGAAGCAAAACAATTCACCAAAACAAACCGTACACCCCGCCGGCTTCTGACTCTCTATTTTTCGTTCTCAAGCAATACCTATCGGATCTCCTCCAAAAAACCTCGCAAAAACTCGACCTCAATTTATGACTTGTTTTTATCTTTTACATGTATAAGGGGTGTCTCAAAATATATACATATATAGGGTGTCTCAAAAATTAATGTATCAGGTTCAATGAAATAATATTTTACAGAGGTGGGTTATCTCAATATAACAATTTTGTGGCAACTTACAATCAAAACTAGTTGACTTCAATTTTGGCAGTTATAACATTTTAAATATATTGTAAAAAATTGGTAAAATATTACAATCTTATAGAACTACATAAAATGTTAAAGTCAATCTACTTTGTCTCAAAATAAATACAGCAAACTTATGAAACAAAAAGCTAATTTCAAGAACCGAAATGGATTCTTACTTGAATGTCGAAGGATGGGACTCGTACCTTGTCACATTAAAAATAGTCTTAAGAATGTTTTATTTTAAATCTACTTCAAAATAATAATGGTAAGCGCTTTAATGAACTTAATTTTCAGAAACTTTGTTATTCGTAAATTTTTTAATTTAGAAATCAAAATTTCACATGACAACTTAATTGACATTGACAAATCTATTAATAACCTGCCTTAGAAACTTAAAATATTATTACAAATGAGAGTTGTACTACGTTTAAAAATAATGAACATATTAGATATACAAGAATATTTGATCAAATTAAAAGAAACAATATTGATAAAATTAACAAATTAAAAAATGAAATCAGTAATAAAATTAAATCTAGATACATGGATTAAAAATCTTACTAATATTCACATTCCAGATGATATAAAAAACTTTTCAGCATTAGGTTTTAAATTTTGTGTTCCTCCAAATATAAAAGATATTTCAATCCCTAAATTACTATCAAACATTGAAAATATTATCTGTGGATTTAATATTAATAAAAATAATTTATTTAGAGCTAAACTTACAAATATCATTACTAATTATTTACACTCTAATAAACATGTAGATCATTTTATCAATAATCTTTTTTATAAAACAATTTTTTTTTTAAAAAGAACATCCAAATATTTTAGTTACTAAATCTGATAAAGGCAATGTATTAATTGAAAAACAACAATACATATCTTTAGCCAATGATCTACTTGAAGATAATTTTTTTTATTCTTTAGTTAACAAGGACCCAACAAAATCAATAGAAAATAATTATATAATCTAGTTACAACCATATTTAAGGCAAATATGATTGACGAAATTAGATAAAAAAAACTAGAGAATTACAATTCAATATGTCCAAAATTTTATGGATTACCTAAAATTCATAAACCTACTCTAGCTTTAAGACCAATTGTTTCTTGTATAGAAGCACCTAATAAAAAATTTACAGATTTCATATCCAATATTTTGACAACTTCATACAATAAATCTAACAGCTATTATATTAAAGATTCTTTTGAATATCCAAAATTTATTAATACCAAATTAATACCTGAATCATACATTAATCAGTCTAGCCGTTAAATCACTCTTTACCAATATACCAATCAATTTAGTAATCAATAGTATCAATAAACATTGGATCAGTATATCTGTAAATTGTAATATTGTAATCTACTAAAATGCATAAGCTACTAAAGAAATATCACCCTGTCCTAAGTTTGAACTTGAACTTGGAGATTATTATATAAACATTAAAGGCAAACTATAAACAACCCGAGCAATCAAGAGCGATTTTGAACCTCATGCATGCAATGATCATCACTTTTTAATATAAAGACGCTACCGAACCCTCAGTTCTTCAGACTTTGGTCTCACCTCCAGCTCCCAGGTTAGTCATTTGACGACTGCCTACGGATTCTACCCGCTCTTAAAGTCAGCTGTATAGCTAACTTTAGGTTCTACTCCATTATTCCTTACCAAACGTGGCACCGGTTAGTCACTTGACGACTGCTAGGACCAGGGGTTTCACAACCACCATAGTAAAGTCAAGACAAGAAGTTTGTCAGAGTTCTGAGAAAGACAAGTGTCTAAATAGTCAGTTAAAAAGTTTAGTGAAAAATTTTAGTGTTCTTAAATAAAACCCAACTCTTAAGAAAAACTATAAATTATAAGACAGTAAACAAAGACCTATAAACGGTACCTCAAATCGAGAAAACATGCGCACCGTAGTAATCGGGTATAATAGAATCTCCTTTTTCTGACCAATAATCATTGTTAAAGTTTTATCGTTAATACATTGTTATTGTTATAAACTAAACGTGCTTACTTTATCATCTCTTCTTACCCCACGTAACTCGGTCCCGGTCTACCTCAGTTACCCCCCGGCACGCTAAACAAGGCGTGTCTTCACGAATAGAACATCCAGTGGTAGATTAAAGGAAGCATTGAAACCCCGTCATTGTACTAATCGCGACGCGGCTCTTCTCTGAGAAGATATTCTTTTAAAAAACGCGCTACCCCCTAAACTATTCGTGACAATATATCAAATGATATGTTTATTAAAATAATAAACTTTATCTTCAATTCTAATCATTTTTGTTTTAATAATAAATTTTATAAACAAGTTTTTGGAGCCCCAATGGGTAGTTCTATTTCTCCAATCATTGCCCAATATGTAATGGATGATTTATTAGACAAAGACAAAGAAATTTATTGGTGCTACAAACAAAGTTTACACAAGTCAAAAGTGGAATCTAACAATAATAAATGTGAACAAGTAAAGAAATAACTATGTGGAACTAAGCTCCTATAAGTATATTAGACGATTAGACCAGATCATAGAAATTGTTATTTAAGTACTCTTGGAAACTATAGAAGCATTTGGAAGTTAGATAATTTTTTATTCTTGTTTTGAATTATTTTTGTGTCAATGATCTTATATGATGTGGTAACTTATTAAAAAACATAGGCCCATGAAAAGATGTACCAGTTTTCATGCGATGTATCCTATGGAAGTCAGTGAATATATTAAAGTTATTTCTAGTTGGATATGAATGTATATCTTCGTGGGTCTCATAGGTGTTGCTGAACATTTTGACATGCAGAAGGCAATGAAAAATATGCATACACGGAATAGTTAAGACTTTAAGGTTAATAAATGCGTCCTTGCAGTCAGCTCTATATTCCAGACCATCCACTATTCGGATCGCCCTTCTTTGCAGAGAAAAAAACACGATCCATGCCAGACGCGTGCCCCCAAACCAAAATTCCATAAGAAATCATGGACTGGACGCAAGCAAAGTATACCGAAAATGCAACTCTAGGGGAAAACACATTGTGTAAGATTCCGAAGTGCAAATACACCTGACGCTACTTTAGAGCATAGTTGATCGATGTGGGCATGCCATAGCAGTTTAGAGTCTATTTTCATTCCCAAAAACCTAACTGGATCATTGGGGATGTTAACGTTAATTTTGCGAGTTGAAATAAATAATTGTTGATTTTTAGATTCATTCAAACAAAGCTGGTTTGCGATAAACCAGTCTGCAATCCTTGACTGCGTCTCACCAAGATCCTCCTGCAATTGGTCAATTTCCTTTGCTCTTTTAATAACGGTCGTGTCATCCGCAAAAAGAATCAAATCGGCACTGGGATCACTACCCACCAGGTCATTTATATATACCAAAAACAGCAACGGCCCCAGAACCGATCCCTGCGGAACACCGTATTTAACTTTACAAGACTCAGAGCTTATACCATTACTCTCAACTATTTGTGATCTTTGAGAAAGGTAAGATTTCAATAATTTAATACTAGAAGGAGAGAACTTGTAGTATTTCAGTTTAATTGCAAGTAGATCAAATGAGACACAGTCAAAAGCCTTGCTTAGATCGCAAAAGGCAGCCATAGTTATACAACCATCTTTCAAGCCAACATTTACCAAATCAACAAACTCAGTAACGGCCATGGTAGTGGATTTGTCGCTTCTAAAACCAAATTGCCTCCTGTTAAAAAGTTTATTATCTTCAAAAAATAAGGTTATTTGACTCTTAAGAACTTTTTCAAAAATATTGGCCGGTAACTTGAAATATCATTTTTACAACCTTTTTTAAAAATAGGTAAAACCTTAGATACTTTCAAAACTGTGGGAAAAATGGATTCTTTATAAATAAATTTAACAGTTTAACCAATGGGCAAATTATAATATTGGTAATGGATTTAATTATTTGCACATTAAGCCCATAGAAATCGCGACACTTTTTATTTTTTAGAGATTCAATAATAGCACGCATTTCAATTATTGTAACCTCTGTGAACACAAAAGCCTGATTAGGCAGATTCAGCTGAGTAGCAAAGTTTCCAACAAAGTTTTCAGAGCAAGTCTGAGAAGGTGGTAATTTATTTATGATTTCAGAAGCCGCATTTGTAAAAAATATATTAAAGTCGTTCGAAGAAAAAAAGCTCTGTTTTTTGTTTCTATCTTAAGATGTTACTATTTGATTTAACGACTTTCCAAGTGGCTTTGGGGTTAAAGTTTTGATTTATAAGATAAGTATTATGTGCCTCTCGTTTTGCCTCCTTTAAATCTTCTTGATATTTTCGTTTTAGTTTAGTTTTAAGATTTAATAGATTAGGACAGCTTCTTTGTTTGGCTAAGTCAGCAACGAAATTGACTGGCTCCATTTCTTCTTTCAACTCATTGTTAAACCATTTAATATTCAAATCATTCCAATTTATACCTCTTTTAGCCTCTATTTCGGGAAAAGCAAGCTCCAAATTGTTGTGCAAAAACGATACAAACATTACTCAATTTCAGCAATTACAGCCAAATGGTCAGAAATCACTAAGTCCTTGGCGTAAGCCACTGCGTCTGGTATGTTTAAAAAAATATTATCAAGACAGGAGCTTTGTCTAGTAGGCGTAAAAATCATTTTGGAGAGACCATAGGTTTTTACAAGGTCTGTAAGAAACTGAGTGTTGAAATCTCCAGTAATTATTAAGAAATATTTAGAATTTGATAATATCTGCAAAGCACTCTCCAAAATTTGAACAAACATATGAAAATTTCCTAAAGGTGATCGATAGCAAGTTAGAACGATAAGCTTTAGATCATGACTTCGCACACCACACAATTCGCAATGTGTTTCAGAGGATAACACATTTATATAATTTCTCTGTTCAAATTTGAAAGGTATATTATTTTTCAACAAAATAGCAACACTCCCGTGTATATGCATTTTTCTACAAAATAAAGTGAGGATTTCATATTTTGATAATTTGATAGAATACTATAAATATATAAATAAATATATTTCTTCTTGCCTCAAGAGATACAAATCAAATGATATGCAGATGGCAAAGAATCAATTTCTATGAGCTTATTTCTCATACACTGAATGTTTATATGCATAACAGACAATATATCTAGGTTCTCATTTGTTTGGGATTTTAGTTGGGTTATCTGGTGGCAAAAAAATCACCTGCCGTATCCAAGAAAGTTCTATGTTTGGAAAAGTCAAATCTTTTAACACCTACGAATCGGGGCCAAAAACTAGGATCGTACATTTCGTCTTTTTTATCGAAAGGCGCAGTTAACACAAAACACTTTAATTTATTAGTATCTGAAGGTAATTCCTTTACTTGTACTAATAAGTTTTCAAAACCAGCCTTCATTTTAACATAATCAAAAATTACCTTCTCAGTGCAATCCCTTTTAACTCTATATATATATAAAGCCATACTTTCCTTTCTCCCCTGGTAAAAGTAATGTTATTGGTTGGTTGCGCATTACCAAGCCTTTTTTATACCTTCGTCTGGGCACAGTGAAGTGATTGTCTCCTGATCTGTAGCCAGTATTTCCATGTTTACCAGTTTCTTCCCAGTTTGTAAGCTCTTGCGATTGTGAATCGGTATCGGGCATGCTTTCAAGTTTCCTATCAGGACCAGCTGATCTTGACGCTGATCGCTGACGGCTCCACCGGCTCGTTTGGAGACCATCACCCTGGCCAGGAGCACGGGGAACGATAGTCGGCATTTCAGATGTAGTTTTGAATAACTCCGCGTAAGTCGTTCGTTTATCCGAGGTAACCTCGGTGCTCGCCGAGATGTTTTCTGCGATATCTTCATTATGCTTAAACGTGAGTGTATTTTCTCGCTGCGTTCGATGACCTTGGACTTGACCATTATTTGTGTTTATTCGCATTTCCAACAGATACATTTTTTCATTAATTAGACTATTGTTCTGTTTTAGTAGGTTATTTTTGTCGCTTATTCCTTCCAACAGTTTTTTTAAGTATTCGATTTCTATAATCATCTTTGATTTTTCCATTTCCAGTAGATCCACAATGTTATTGTTTATATTTACATTTACATTCATGTATTAGATCAATGTTTCGAAAATTTAACTTTTAGACCAAATTATATTAAAAAATGTGTTGATGATATTATTTGTTGTATTCCTAGTGACAAAAAAAAATTAAATTCTTTTAGTTTTTAATAATTACCACCCAAGATTACAATTCACAATTGAAAAAGAAGTAAATAATCAAATACCTTTTTTAGATACAATGATAATTAAACAAAACAATAGGTTTGTTCTAGCAGCGATTTCAAACGGTTCCAAACCGTACGGAGTTTGCGCATAGCCATATAAGCGACGCTTATATCGTTATGCGCAAACTCCGGACGGTTTGAAACCGTTTGAAATCGCTGCTAGAACAGACCTAATAATATACTAATTACCGATTGGTATTTAAAACCTGTCCACTCTAAATGATATTTAAATTATTTTTCTTACCATAGAAATAAAATGAAAATTAATTTAGTTTTAGCTTTAAAAAATAGAATAATAAACCTAGTGCATCCTACTTTAATAATTACAAATTTACACAAACTTTAAGACATCCATCATCAACAATAATATTCATGATAACATAAATAAACATATTTCAAATGTTTATTATGTTTCTTTTCCATATATCAAAGAACTTACTCCGAAAATAATAAAAATTTTTAGAAATAAACCTGTAAAATTAGCGCCAAAAAATGTTAAATCGCTTGGTAATTTATATTCAAAATCAAAAGATAAAACTATTGCTTTAATTTACTCAAATTTAGTATATTGAATTCCATGTAATAATTGTGATAAAAAATATATTGGATAAACATCACAAAATCTAAAAAATAGAATTGCTGAACATAAAAGTGACATAAGACTTCAAAAAAACACTTCTGCTTTATCCGAACATGCATATATTACTGGTCACATACCAAACTTTAAGGAAATTAAAATCTCCATAAAGAAAGAAATTTAAACAAAAAGTTATTTTTAGAAATGGTCGAAATAAATAAAATAAATTCTATGAAAAAGAGAACTGAAATCGATGATTTAAGCTCAATTTATTCTTATATATTATCACCAAATAATCGATAATTTTATACCAATACACTTTGCCATTATTATTAAATTAACATCAAATATCAAGTATTCCTTTAACACCTGGTAAATTATTTATTTTGAAACAAAGTAGATTGACTTTGACATTTTATGTAGTTCTATAAGATATTCTAATACTTTACCAATTTTTTACAATATATTTAAAATGTTATAACTGCCAAAATTTAATTCAACTAGTTTTGATTGTTTTTGCCACAAAATTGTTATATATTGTACATTAGTATATAAAATAATGTTTAGCCCTGACGAAGGGCACGATATACTGACCGAAAACTTGGACACAAAACAAATCATCTTTTAATAAACCTTATTGGCTGAATACCCATTAATTATTTCTACATAAAATGTTTTAATCATAATTATTGCTAAGCATTAGGATGTAATCTAGACCAGTCGATGTAGAATTTATTACCTGTGAAATCCGGATATAGGTTGAGAGGTATCGGGTAAATATTCTGTAAGTGGAGCAAAGTATCCACCAAATTCAGGCATAGGTAGTGGATGAGGTTGTGGAATGTCAACTTTTTCTCTTAATACTATTTCATCACCATTGGAAGCCTTAATAAAAAGAAAGGAAAATTTAAACCCTGACCTACTAACGCTAGACATAGGATTACATTTTAGACCCATGGCAAGTTTAAGCAAATACCTTCCAAATATGCTAAACCTGATAGTGGTTTAGGATTACTTATTACTAGAGGAGCCTTAAACGTCTGTTAGTTTTTAAATTTACTTTACAGGTAAGCTTAAACCTATGAGTTTAAAAATTTAGTTCTATAGGTTTAACGTTAATATATGCGGTAGTTAATGTTTAGATTTCGGTTATTACTAAATCCCTAAATCCATATTTAATCAAATATACCAAAATAATATTTATAGCTCTAATGCAAAAAAGCGATCTGTATAGAACATTAAGCCTTATGAGCCATTTATTATACTGCACATTAAAATACACTTAAACAATGTGAAAGACATCGTACTCAAATAGAATTCCCCTGATGCCCTTAGAATAAGAAAATTCAAAGTTGCAGGGATATGAACTACGATATACATGCCTTTTTTGTCGGCTATAAAAGAGCCTTCGACATGACATGACATATTGATAAGCAATTTTTAGGTAAATTGGAATAAACGACTAGGATCTAAGAATCATTAAATATTTTTATTGGAACCAGTCAGCCAGACTTAGAATTGATATCGAAACATCAGATACGATACAAATTCAGGTTGTGTTGTCTATTGTATTTGAACTAGACCTTATTCCTTGATAGGCGGTTCAGCCTCTATCATTTAAACAGTTTTTATTATAACTTACTTCTTCCAAGGAGTTGCTTAACTCTTCTGGATTTCTGAGCTTGTCATTTCGGTTCATGCTGAAATCAGTAAACATATTTGCCACCGATTCTGATTTGCATACAGATTTGGATGGATCTTCACCACTATGTCTTTTGGTATGGATTGTACCTTTTTCTATGCCTAAAAATACAAAAATTCTCAAAAGCCGAAGAAAATTTTTCTGCACGCAACATTGTAAATTGTAAAGCTTTACTACGAAAACGCACTTAAATCGTTCCTGCTGCTACTATCACTTTGACCGGCCACTCCGTTGGTTCCATCCGAGTGACTCGAAGTTTTTCTCATGACCGTCAGTCTATAAAAAGGGGGAGTTTCCGTTCTTTCTATCAGGCAATTTAGTGTTTCAACAGTTTGCAATTCTAACATCATTTCGTCTAATAACCTAACTGGCTGAACTCTTGCTAAGTATAAGACTACTCTCTTGGCCTAAAAGAAAGATGAACCATGACTAAATACCTATTATAGTTTAGAGGTACGCCTAAATTGGCACTTCCTTTTTAGCAATCAATGTAGTTTCGTGTAAAGGTGGATAAAATTGCCTATGTCAAACTAGTTTACCTCAAACTTATTATCCATATGACATTTAACCATAACGTGTTCAGATTTCAAACATTTTCAAAATTGAAGTAATTTTTAACAAAAAGTCGTATTCTGTAACAATTTTTGCTCTTGCAATAACGCATTATCTACTAGTTTTCCGGAATGATTTTTGTGTATAGTTAAGTTAAAACCAAAATGGAATGTCGTGTTGGATAATGTAATCCAATTGGTCTTGTTTGCTGCGAGTTTTAGATGTGTTTTAAGAAATGGTTTGTAATACTTTATTGAAATTAAAGACAGAAAGTATGTTGACAAAAAAATTAATTTGTTCTGTTGATAGCAGAGTTAATTATTCCTTATTAAAATAAACAAATGTTTGTCGTTGAATTTAAATCCACTTGTGGTATAATTTGTTGATTATGTATTTTCGTGAAATCAATTTTTAATGTGAAAATCGACATGCTATTTACATGGCAGCTGCTTAATTTTGTCAAAAAACTACACAGATATACAGAAGTTGCGCCTCTAAAGCTGTAGTTCATGGACATACTAAGATGATTGAACTAAAACAATTAGAGTTTTATTAGGAGCATGAGCTGCTTGTTCGCACATGATTTCACGATAACTTGGTTGTCATGAAATGACGAAATTGCACATAACAAAATTTCAAACATATTAGATCTGTCTTCATCAAAAATTATACGGAAAAGTTTCAAAATGATACGGTTTTACAACTGGGTAAATACCCGAATGAAAGAAACCGACGAGCTTTGAGCTAAAAGTATCTCAGGCATGATATAGTATTTCAATGCATTCCTTTTAAATTATCATTGATTTCCTTCCTTGTTATTTTGTAGGTGAATCGAGATAATGTGCACTATTCAGGGTGAAAAATCTCCACTGTTTGAATATCCCTTGTGATTACCACCCACTATGGTACAATCGAGGAGGGGATTATTAAAACATTCTTTGAAAGTTCTTGGAATAGGATGATTTACACTCCAGATATCCCACTGCTAAACCAAAGCGGGAATCTCGGTATTATGCAATACCAGTATCTGCTTAAATGTAATGTTTGAGAATAGATGCATTGGGGAAAGTGGACCAGTATGTGAGACTACAGGATCTCCTGGTTGAATTCCTCTTATTTCTTTCTTGTGGAGATTTGATTTATAAAAGAAAAACATGCTTCTCAATAACTTTTAGATTCATTTTGGACAGAAATGGTAAAATGTTTACAAGTCGAACCAAAGTCTTTTGAACACCTTCTAAAGCATGCCAAATGATAAGTAGAGTTATATTTAAGGAAACATTCTTTTTATTTTATAAGCTAACAATTGTTAATTTTGAAACTCGTAAAGAAAATTGAATAAGAAATTAGAATTTTAAAGAGAAAAATACATTATTCCATACACAAATTCAAAATTACGACATTGATACAAAAATACTATATAATGTTTCAATCACTTATCCACTTCAAAGTTTATTAAAACATTCCACTCATTCCAGACATAGCGTTAAAATTTATGTTGTTTTTATATCCAAATAAACTTACGCATGGCAGTAGTTCACATGGTGCCATCCCTGATATAATGATTAGATATCTAATGATAACTTTCATATTGTTTGGCCATGACGTGCATAGCGTACCCCATACTTCTTCTATTTCCTTGGGATGGCTGTCACCAAACTGAAAAAATACATATATTTACTATCACTAACAGTTAACCCAACCTATCCCAAACTACTTAGATAGCCGAAGGAGGCAAGAGGCACTGTCTGATACAGCCCGGCAAAAAATATTTCATTTTCAAGCGCTTTATTGCAATCATGGATTGCCTAATCCAACTATTATGATTTGAAATTAAAAACAAGGCTTTGCAGCAAAGTTCCAGCTAATATTATTCATCTTATGAGAGGTCGACAAAACACAACTGTCTGAGAATAAAATAATCCGATCTTTCTTGTCTGCTAGTCGCTATAAACTATAGGTATGCGATATTAAATTATAATTACAAGATCAATCGACTTACCTGTAAGGAAGATCGATCGGAATTATCCGACCATCTCCGCCGTCCCTCATTACACTTTGTAGTATACAACTTTTTCCCAATTTTTAAAGACGTTATCTAAAAACATGGTGATTCAGCCGACCCTGGCCGCTCGAGCTCATCGCCTTGATGCGTCATTACAATTTTGGTTCGTGAGATTTTGATTACATTGCATTTGGGGTGATAGGGAGAAGGTAAAGACTGGGTGGGTTTGTAATGAGGGACGGCGGAGATGCTCGGATAATTCCGATCGATCTTCCTTACAGGTAAGTCGATTGATCTTGTAATTATCCTTCACATCTCCGCCGTCCCTCATTACACTTTGTAGATGTTTAAAGTAATTGTGATGTAATCTACATTAACTGAAAATTCCGATTTTTCTGTAGTCCTAGATTTGTAAGGCACTTTTTATAAACTAAAATTCAAATTTATAACCATTAGATTTAATAACATACATATGAAGGTACATATATCATGTTTAACGCTTAACTGATATTAACCTTTAACTTATTTTTAATACTATACCAATATTCTTATGTAATATGATAACAAGTTGGTAAGTAAGTTATAATTGTAGCTTAATATTTATGATTCCTTGTAAATTATGGTTCAATAAACAAGATGCAAATTCAGTGGGATTACCTACGCCAAGTTTGTTATAGAATTTTGAAAATACTTTTGATTTTTCTGTCGAGCCAGCTGTCTTCTGAATGGTTTGTAATGTAACTCCCATTCTTTGAGCTGCTGAAGTTGCCCCGTGTCGCGTGCTGGGTACCCCAAAGATTTCTGTGTTTATACTGCTGGCTTTTAGTATTAACTTGACCCATCTGCTAATGGTTTGATTGCTGTCTGGGTGATAGGGCTTTTTGTGAGTGAGTATTAAATTTTCTTTGGTTTTGCTACTTATGGTGTCGATTGCATCTGCAAATGCAACGATCTATTAGCATATTTACAGTATCTGTGAATGCTGTAATTTCTGTTTTTGAACAGAAAAATAGGTATGTTCACTAGGTGCAACTGCAATTGCAGACAGTGGAGGGTACGATCGATTGTATCTGCTAATACAACGAACTATTTCGCCTTTTATTGACTGGTAGCACCCTTTTTCCCTTTGTGCGTTCTATGTAAGTCTCTAATAGTGTGGCTATACATAGTTCAGGTTGATTAGTAAAATAAGGTAATATCAAATTAGGTTGAAGCCTGTTTAAGCCATTTGCCTTTATTTTATCTGGGAACCTGATTTCAATTATGTAGGTATTCATATTTAAAAATATTGTCAATTTTTATTTCCGGGTTGTCTGTGATTTGGGTGCCTTTATTAGTATTAAGAGTGTTACTAGATTTAAAGTTAGATTTGTGGATTTAAGGATTCGTGAGGGTACATGTTCTTTAAGCGCTGTAGAACTGGGTAGGAATCCCAAGTAATTGAGTATTTTGGTTTTGGGGGTCTTATGTTAAGTGTTACATTGAGAAACCTTTTTATCCCCTATTTATTGTAAGTATTTCCGTATTGTTTGAGGGTGCTATCTGTCAATGAAGAAATAATCACTTTTATCGCTTCATTAGGTACGCTTTGCTGTAGAAAAGCTCTCCTGACAATGAGGAAGTTTCATCAACTTTTTTTTTATTATTATTATTATTGCTGATTTTTATAGCCCACGAAAAATAAGTGAACACGTGTTTTTTCTTTTTCCCATAAACCGAAAAATGAGGTAGATACAACGCCTTGAAATGTGCTTATGACGTCATAATATACATGAATTGTTACGTCACACCATGCCTAGTATATCTATATATACAAAACTAACAACTGGTATAGCTCTTGTAATATTCATCTTTAGTGGAAAAAATAAAAATAAAAAATACGTATCGATTCCTTTTTCACTGTTCCATAGTTTGCAATAAAAAATAATCAGTTTAATTTCCCAGGAAAGTTCCTAATTTCCCTACAGCCAGGGAAATTTTCTTCCACAATGGTTGTTTCTCTCTGCAAGGAGATGTGAGTAAGTATTTTTCAGGGTAAAAGATAATAGACTGTTCTGCCCATAGGTCCCTTTTCTATTGTATAAACCCTAAAAATGAGCATTGTTGCGCGGGAATAACTACGCTTTTTTCGGAATTTATATAAAACCTAAATCTTGTAATGTTTATGTAATTTTATTTATACTTTCAAGCAATTCTCTTTTTAATTACCAATAACTAGCCAATTGTTTAAGTGGAGTACAGTTTTATACCCTTTAATTTTACATGTCTTACAACTGGTTTCAGTTTTGTGAAAAGATATGGAGCTGTACATAAACCAAATGGAACATAATTAAATTGGTATAGTACGTTGCAAAAATCGAATCTTAAAAACTTTTTTTGACTAATGTGCATAGGGATAAGGAAATATGCATCTTTAAGGTCAGTTTTCCCCAAGAATGCGTATTTTGCAATTAAATTTTTTGCCGTCCTATGTAGTCATCTACTTTGCTAATCGGAGTGGTGTCCTATTGAAAGGGATTTTATAATCCTGTACCCACTCTATTATTGAACTGTTTACCTTTAATTTCTGCCAATTTCGAACGTATAATTTTAGTTCAGGCGGTTGGCTAATTAAATTACCGAAAGGGAGGGCTAAAGCACTAAGCCCACGGACTATTATAGTTGTTTCTGTAATTGATACAGTCGTTGTCTTGGCAGGATTTAGTACTCTCTTCGAGATTTAATTTTGATGGTCCTGAGGACATTGCAGTTGGCAGCTGGTGGATACTTCTCTATCATACTGTTTGATTTTTTTTTTATTTAGTCCTTTTAATAAGTAATGGTCCGATCTAAAAACTATCTGAGTATGTAGTTCTGGCCTCGCAGGTACGATTTCGTCGTTTTTTTTCTTATTAACAAAGCTAGGTGGTCGTTACTTTGTTCAGGACCATCTGGTGCTTCTGATGTCGGTAAGTCTTGATTCGGATAAGTTACTTCCTCAGCTAGCGCGAGAGGATCTTCTAATAAAAATGCAAAAGAATTTCCTTGGTTTTGCTACTTATAATATCGATTGCAAATGCAACGATCTATTAGCCTATTTACAGCATCTACAAATGCTGCAATTTCTGTTTTTGAACAGAAAAATAGGTTCATGAATATGTTCACTACCTGCAACTGCAGACAGTACGATCGATTGTATCTGCTAATACAACGAACTATTCACCTTTTTGCTTGCTGCTTAACCCTGGTTATGCTATCGACTGCATCTGTAAATGCAACGATTTTTTGGCATATTTACAGTATCTGCAAATACTGTAATTTCTGTTTTGAAGAGAAACCAAGAGTGCTACTTCCAATGCAATGATTTTAAAATCGTCTTAAGTAGCCTGTAACGTAAGGAAAACCTACACATGAGGAATCATAGACAAGAACTTGCATGAGCAATTGTCTTCTGATGTAAGAGGGTTGCAATAGTATGGTGGTTATTTGTTTTTGTATCTGTAAATACATAGTACTATACCGTTTTATTTTTCTCGGTACATATATCCTTTACATCGGCAAATGTAGGAATATAGTGTGCCTCTAACTACTCTAACATAATATACCCACTGGGGTGGAGGCTTTTGGGGGCACATCTGCAAATGTGAAGGCCAATTTTAGTTAAAGTTATTCGCATCTGCAAATGCGAATTTGTAAATAGGTATTAATATTATTTATTAACATCTCCTGCAAGCAATGTTTACTCCAACTTTTTCCCTCACCGGTCGGGCTCATATCAACGAATTGTTTACAATTAATGCGTTCCGGTATTACATCGCTTCGACAAAGCCGAACGATAACATTCCGATAAATTTATGACGAGCGGCAAAATCCCAAGTTGCAATCCAAAAGACTGGGCGCGATGCGACATGAATCCATGTTTAGGTACGTCCTAGCAAAATTTCTATTAATTAACCTTTTTCCCTTAATTTTGGGTTAGCCTTGGGTTAGTTTTGGTTAGCACTTGGTTAGTTCTTCTTGATTGAGCCCCCGTTGCGAGGGAAGCGAGCGGAGGGCCATGCACAGCCATAAAAATACCCAACTTGGGGTTTAGTCGCTCGTAAATTATGAGTCAGCTTGCCTTTGTGGCTAGTTTTTAGGGGTTAATTTCGTGGGAAAATGGCACACTTCGACTTACTCAATTTTTTTTTTTAATACAGTATAACAATAATTACAACATACATAGTCCTTATTCCTCTAGACAGTGTTTTTGAACACTGATATTGAGGATAATTGCATTGTAGTAATAACAGTACGATTTCCTATAAACTCTCTAGTATTGTGGCTATGAATATCCTTTGAAAATATTATGATACTATTTGATTTTTGAGTTTTATTTATTATCCTGTAGATAAGTTTATTCTGTTCATTTTAATACCTTATGTAATTGCCATACTCTTAAATTTTCATATAGATCTGCAGTATGAGTCAGTGAATCATAATTAAATATAAGTTAGTATTTTGTTTTGCAATATTTGCATCGAATTGTAGTTTATAGTCTCACGTGCCCCATACGGGGAACAAATATCGAAAACGTGATAATACGAAGACATTATAACCATTTGATTCTATTTTTTATATTCATCTTTATATAGTATAAACGTTTTACTCTATGTAAAACATTAATAAATGTAACAATGTTTTGTCATGCCCTCGTATATTAAATAACAGTTTGCTAGTATAATTAAAATCGCAGTCAGCACATTTAATTTTGTTAAGATAGCGTCTGCCTCGCTGACGAGAGGTAAAATATAACTTATATTTACTGATTCATTCGCATTTTTGACTGTAACCCGTTCGCACTCTATTTTATTCTAATATAGTTAGTTTTAGAAGTTTGAGAGTATTTTCCATTTAAATTTTATTAAGTAAGAAATTAAGGGTTACAAGTGTCATATTTATTCATATTATTACAGTTTAGTATTATACACATTTAGTTTGCTTTTATACGAGAGATAGTTTCTGTTTTTATATATTTAAGATAACCAGGTATTTATGTATATTTGAAATGTTGGCATATAATCTTATATGGACTCACCCCCTGATGCGCTTCTTCCGATGAATATTGCCCCCTTTTTTTCGCCTTCTTTGCGAGCAAGACTTATCACTAACACATTCACTATACTAGAAATACGATTTCTAGGCATTTTTCTTCTTAAAACCAAAAGAAAGAACCGATTTACGGATTCTTGCTTCTCACCGATCGGTACAAAATTGTAATGACGCATCAAGGCGATGAGCTCGAGCGGCCAGGGTCGGCTGAATCACCATGTTTTTAGATAACTTCTTTAAAAATTGTACCGATTGGGAAAAAGTTGTATACTACAAAGTGTAATGAGGGACGGCGGAGATGTGAAGGATAATTCAATTTACTTCTATGTATAAATTAGGCACTTCAACTCCTTAATATCACTACTATTGCTCCCTGCTAGTGGTATATGAAAATATCTGCAAATGATTTACGCCTCTTGTATGTATTTCTAGCTGGATATACAAGTGACAAAAGAAGAGGCTAATTAATCAAGGGATTTACGACCTTTATTCAGTTCTTCGAGCCGAATATATAAGCGGCTAAACAGGATAAGAGACAGATCAATCAATTTACGCTCCTTGTTCATCGGTCTGCGACCCGGACATATAGATAGTATAGGTGCGTTAAGGCGTTTGATTATAAACAATGGTATAAATGAGAAAAAGTACCTAAATTACGTAGTATTCAGAAAAAATTAAGGATAATTAAAAGGTTGCATTTTGCCTTGAAAATTTGTGTAAAATAATGAGATTTATGGTGAGTCAGCTAAAACAAACAGAAAAAAGAATTTGATTGATTTCCAATTAATATTTTGTATTGATATAAATTATTTTTAAACGCACAATAAGTCAATAAGCGATGGAATTTGTCAAATAGAGATTTGAGTCTCTAATCATTTGAAACACAATCGGAGAAGAAACATATTTCAAAAATCAGAGAATTATACAAAAATATATTAATAAACAACTTTAAAACAGTCAACTTGAATAATAACATACTAAATTGAAAGAAATAGAATAAAAATTATAAAGTTCACTAGGTATTGTCAAAATATTCCTAATTTTTTTATAATTTCTTAATATTTTAAGATTTTATTGATAGATTATTATAAATTCGTATTATTGCTCTTATATTTCATAAAAGTATAGTTTCCTTATTAATCTTGTTCTTCAAAAACTCTTGGAATGTTAGGGACCATATCGATAATTCGATTTCTGATGAACTTACACAAAATTTAAAAAGATAATAATTATAGTACTAACTGAAGTGAGCTTCTTTGCACAAGTACATTAAGTGAACTAAAATAATAAAATATAATATTTATAGCGTATTATACCATACAGCGCATCTTCCCTTCTCCTTTCCGCGCCACGACAACGCAAACGCGCAATTTAGGTAGAAATTAATTTCCCTCCTCATAAGTGTCATGTATGGAATGATTCAACAAAAATTAGACTAAATTATAAGTGTATAAACTCCGATAATCCTAAAAAAAGTGATTCATAAATACCTTCGCAGTGATATAAAAAATATTATTTAGAACCATTTCAGTCGCTTCGGCCGATCCCCAGCCTTCTTTCCTTTCCGCGCTCATTTCGTTGACGTAAAACTGATAGATGTGGGGATGGGTGGGGGGAATGTTTGGGTCAACCAGCTCCATATTGTGTAACCATGGTAACAGATATTGAAGCAATAACTGTCTCACTTCGGGGCGAGCCGTTTGAAATCTGTAAGTGATTTCTGAAAGAAAATGCCTCGGTTATTTTGTTATTTATTTTGGGAAATAATTAGTTTTCCATGATAGCTTCACATATGAGTGACGATTTTTCTGAACTTAGAATTTATAATAAAATGCAAGTGCCTTTCCGAAGTTTGCTTCCGAAAATTTTGCAAATTCTCTAAATAGTTATAGCTCTCAGATTTCAGATTGTTTTCCTTATGTCTATGTGACAATAATTGTGACACTTACGGATATGGAAATTGGAAGGTGATTGATGTATATAATGTGCCATGTAAACGATATTGTCTCATACTTTATTCGTACTTCTCAGCAGCATGTATATTATCAGGAAAGATACTATATACAAATATAGTATAGTATATATCAAAAGGCTAAAGTGCATTTAATGTTTTGCTTCGCTCGGGACACAAATCGCTCAGAGATGAAAATACGCTTTAATCACGTGATATATACGACATTTTTTGCCTATCGTAAACTATATTTTCCTCAAAAATTTCCTGAAAATAATACAGAAGCATGGCATAGTCGTAGTCATTATTATATATATTTTTTTTTTTTTTTTTTTTTTTTTTATGGCAGTGGCACACACACTAAAGGTAGATCCTATGGCGCTCGACGAGCGGTGTGTGTGCGAAGATGTTGATTGACACGGTTCTTGAATATTTGTAGGTTGTAATTAGTGGGAAACAGATGTCCTGGAAGTGAGTTCCACAGTGATGCAGTGCGCCAGACAAAGGAGTTCTGGTAAAGCGATGTTCTAGGTGTTTCTAGTTGTACGACGAACTGGTGCGCTCCTGCCGTCTGTCGGGACTGCCTGACAGGAGTTGCCAGGGGCGGGATTATGTGGGCCAAATCCTGGGAACATCTGCCGTGAAAGTATCTGTAAAACAGAGACATCTCGGCCACATGTCTGCGATGTTCCAGACTATCAAGATTCCGGGTCAACTCCGGATCGCCGACGAGACGCACAGCCCTCTTCTGAATGGAATCCAGCAGCTTTAGGGTATGCTTTGGTGCGGCACCCCAGATATGTGAGCAATATTCTAAGCACGGTCTTATTTGCGCTTTGTACAGCAAGAGCAACTGCTGCGGTGTATAGAGTTTCTTGTTGCGAAATAGCGCACCAAGCTTCTGGGAGGCTGATTTTGCGATGTTAGCAACATGGTCATGCCATGACATATTGCTGTTGACCGAGACACCCAGCAGCCCGATTGACGAGGATGAAGGAATGGTCGATCCTGCCATAATGATGTCAGGGCCCGCTGTATTGGCCCTCTTAGTAAACGTTGCTGCTTGGGTCTTCGCTGCATTGAACTGGACCAAATTTCGGTCGCCCCAAGTTTGAACTTTCTCCAGGTCTTGATTAATTGCTGTAATCTGCTCCTGTCTGCGGTGATGAGTCTCAGTCGCTGGTAAGGGTTTTTCTGATCTAAAGTGGGAGACAAGGGTACTGTCATCTGCAAAACTGTAAACAGGGTTATTCGTTTCGATCAGCAGGTCATTAATATAGATGAGGAACAGAGTTGGTGAAAGTATTGCGCCCTGAGGCACGCCCGCGTTGATGGTAAATGTGTCCGAGATGTGTCCATCGACTGCAACATGTAGGGATCGGTTCTTAAGGAAACTGGCCAGCCAGCTGCAGAGAGAGGCGGGCAGTCCCAAGGACGGCAGTTTGTTGAGCAGTCCGTCATGCCAAACTCTGTCGAATGCCTTTGAAATATCCAACGCAATCGCTCGAGACTCTCCGTAGTTTTCAATTGCCCTACTCCATATATGAGTGACATAGGCCAATATATCTCCTGTCGATCTCTCTTTGCGAAAGCCGTATTGATTATCGCTGATTATTCTGTTGCTCTCGAGGTACTTGAGTAGTTGCTGGTTGACTACACGTTCCATGACTTTGGAGATTATTGGAAGCAAGGCAATCGGGCGATAGTTTGAGGGCGTGGTTTTCTTGCCTTTTTTTGGAACAGGTTGCACTCGAGCGACTTTCCAAGAGGATGGGTAAATCCCTTTTCTGTAAGAAAGAGAAAAAAGCCTGGAAAAAACAGGTGTTAGTTCGTTGGCGCAGTTCTTTAGCACGATGGCAGGTATTCCGTCCGGTCCTGATGCCTTTTGCGTATCTAGTTCTTTAAGGATTTTGCGAATATCACGATGAGAAAACTTGACTTCTGCCATGGTGGTGTTGACGTTCGGTATAGTGGGAAGAGTCTTGCTTTGGGGCACGTCTAAGGTAGAGTGCGATGAAAACATTTTGGCGAGCATGTTTGCTTTTTCTTTGGCTGTAGTCGCCGTGATGCCACGTTCGTCCGTCAAAGGTGGGAGAGACGTTTTTGTAAAGTTGTTACTTACTGCCTTTGCTACCGACCAGAAATTCCTGGAGCCACTGGGGCATTGCAAAAGTTTATTCCTGATCCTTTGATTGTGTTTGTCCTTAGTTTCGTCGATCACAAGCTTGCACTCGTTTCACGCTTCGATAAAATATTTGCGATTTTCAGCGGTCTGATTTTGCTGCCAGTACTTATAGGCTTGCTGTTTCCTTCCTACAGCTCTTTCGCATCTTTTGTCGAACCAGGGCTTTCCTTTTGATGGTAACTTGATGGAATTTGGGATGTATGCTTCCATTCCTGAGGAGATTACTTGCATGATCTCTTCGCAGCAGTCTGACGGGTCGTCAGTGGCAAAGCAGACGTCGAGCCAAGGAAAATCTAGGTAAAACTGCCTCAGATCGTCCCAGTTTGCAGAATTGTAATGCCAGATTTTGCGAGGCAATGGTGGATCCTTCTGTATGAGTGGCAATTCACAAACCGTTGTAATAAGTTTGTGGTCAGAGGTACCTAATGGCGGACCAACTGTAACCTTGTACTGGTCAGGATTGGTGGTCAGAAAAAGATCCAGGAGGGCGGCGAATTCGCCCCTCTCTGAGATTCGAGTTGGTTCGTCTACAAGTTGAGTAAGCCCGCAGCTGATGGCAAATGCTTCAGCCTCTCTACCTTCGTTGTCGGTCTTGTTGTGATGTTTGAGCCAGTTGGTGTTGTGGGCATTGAAGTCTCCCAGAACGATTATTTCTGAACTGGGGTGATCGACCTGTATTGAGTCAAAGGTGGTAGCTAGTGTTGAGAAAAAGCTTTGGTAGGCTCTATCGCTCGGAGGGCGATAGAGACAACATATAAACTTGGTTAATCCCTTGGCGGTGAACTTGAGCCACATGACGTCAAGGTTGTTCGGTTCGAGTGTTTCCTCGCGATGACATGAAAGGTCGCTTCGGACAAAAAGGCATATTCCGAACTTATATCTAAATCGGGTATGTAAGTCGTAACCAGGATAGAGGTAGTTCACTGTTGTTGTTGTAGAACATACTTGTGTTTCTGTAAGGGCTAATATGTGTGGTCTATTTAATTGTAGATGTTGGTGTACCGAATTTATGTTTGTATTTAGGCCTCTTATGTTGCAGAAATCTATTCTAAATTGGTTCGGTATCTTTGCTGTCTGTAAAATGCGGAATGAAGGGCCCCCTTATAAGTAAGAGGGTGCCATAAAATCCATATTACCAGTCGTTTACTATAGGCATAATTCAAATAGACGTTATCAATTTACTTAATTTGATTAATTGCAATAATGTAAATGTTAATATTATCATTAATGAATATTTATTGAGTTTCAGTTGTAATAATTTTTTTGCCTATGCTATTATTTTATACATTTTTAATCCGACAAATGCTACATATTAGTCCCCGAAAAACATCACAAATTGTCATTTGATTCGAAAAATGCAAATAAAATCATACTCCACTTCACTCATTCTTATAGACTTTTAACAAGGCTTTACATAAGATAAATAATCATCGGTTACCAACTCGTTAGTTAAGGAACAGGCATGAAAAAGGCGTTATAACGTACATATCTAATATATTAATTATAATTAAAATTTTCCTTACATCAAGACTTACCAGAAAACATGGGCATTGTCAGCTCGGGATGAAGCAATGCTAGTTGCCTCGACAAATGCATCTGAGACCGGCAATAAGACATGGCTAAAATGGCGTCTAACGTGTCCCTACCCTTGTCGCCTTCAGCTGAAAATGTATTTGTATAAGAGTGTATATACAAATAATTTCTTATATGAAAGATAATTGCACATTAAATACTTAAGACAAACAATTAAATAGTTTTCTTCTAAAATAATACTATTAAAGACAGAGCTTATAACTAAAGATTTCTGATTAAAAAAGTAATAAGAAATAAACGATATAAAAATATTTTATATTTGCGAGTAAAATCATGTGATTTCCAACATGACTCCCAATTCTTAATAAGCGAAACATATAGGTCGGTAAAACTTGTATATGGTTCTACTTAGATTTTTAGAGCTCATGTCCTTGGAAATGTATTGATTTATACACCAAGTAAATCTTTCGAAAAACTTGCTTCTGTCATATTGTAATAATCAGCTGGAACCTCCACGGATCCTGCAGCCCCTCCATAATTTAGCTGTTTTACTAGTTTTGTATAGGATTGGGGGGG
This sequence comes from Pissodes strobi, assembly GCA_016904865.1. Taxonomy (NCBI): domain Eukaryota; kingdom Metazoa; phylum Arthropoda; class Insecta; order Coleoptera; family Curculionidae; genus Pissodes; species Pissodes strobi. Next base: position 14,429 of record MU187873.1, on the reverse strand, counting down.
GGGGGGGGGTTTCTCTCCACAGTCTGAAATTTTTATAAATTCAATTGTGAATGCATGTAATAAGGATAATCCCCATAAAATATATAAATTACATTAAAATTGTTAACAAATGTAAACAGAAACAGTGCTGGGTTGGTGACTAGTAAGGCCTTCCTAGTATAGAAAAAAAATGGGGAAAGTAGCCACTAATCACCTTCTGGACTACATTCAAGATTGTGTCGAGGACAAAAGTATGCTCAATCATCATTCTTAGACCTGGTGAAAGCATTTGATTGTGTGTCTCATGCCCTGTTGACTGGAAAGCTCCAGTACTATAATTTTAGTGCCAATAGTATAAATATGTTAAAGTCCTACCTCTCAAATCGTCGGCAATATGTCTCCTACAATAAGAAAACATCCAAAAGTGAATCAGTAACGCATGGTGTGCCCCAGGGCCTTGACTTGGACCCCATCTTATTCCTGATATATATAAACGACATAAGCGCCTGTAGAACAATCTCCCGTCCCTCTGATATAATTATATTTGCTGACGACACAACAACAATTAATAGCTCCATCGATCGGGGGCAACTTACTCATATGGTCAGGGATACGCAGTCGAGAATCCACGACTAGTTCCTTTGTAACTGACTTAGTATTGTTACGTTTTTCCCCGTGGGTTCTTAACAGAATTACAACTTTGCTA
>MU187873.1:0-13734 GCA_016904865.1 Pissodes strobi | reverse complement strand
TTCTATAGGGTAGCACAAAAACGTTCGGATGGTTGTTAGTCGTGACAGTATAAATAAAGCTAAAACACAATCACTGAACTTTGCACTTAGACCTAATAATACTAATACCGATCCTGTAAAGTTTTTGGGAGAAGTCTTGGACTCGAAATTAACGTAGGAAGGTCATGTTAATGATCTATCAAGAAAGCTTAATAGGGGCATAAAACAATTGAACTTGAAACTTTTTAAGCACAGTCAGGAAATATCTAAAGGCTAAAGCGTTTTATAGTGAGCAGGAGTGCTGAGTGGCATGGATTTTTGACTTGTTTTTTCGGTTGATGAGGCACCCATTGGATTGATGTGGTGATAAAGAAAAAGGGGTCTGAAATGTTCTTTGGATGTATTTATCAGGATTGTATTTTGTAACTATGACACTGTATTGTGTATTTTCGTTCGTGAATTCGTCTTAATGCCTTACTAGGCCCTATTTAGTGTAACTATCGTTGTGATTTTATCTACTATTTAATTATCACTTATGACTTGTGAAATACAGTTGTGTATGCTTATCACCAATAAAAATTTGAATTGAATCGATGCTGCAACTTAATACATTTCAACATTTGTAAATATTTCCTTCCACTTAAGTGTGCATTGACACTTTCTATCTCACACTTCTCATTTTGCTGTTGTTATTGTTCTTCTTGTTATTTTTTTCCTCCAGATATGACCATAGGAAAAAATATTGTGTAACACCCAATTTAGATAATTGAACAAAATAATAGTATATTAAAATAATAATTTAAAATATGATTAAGGATAAATACTTTTTTAAAGGCGTTTACGTATTGCCTAATGGGGGGACATCTCAAGCACTTTCGCACCATATAATAGAGCTTCCTTTCAATATAGGTGGAATTATGTTGGAGAATATTTAAGTTGCCATGCATTTAATAACCCTTCCAAGCTTGACCGCTCAGAAATAAGAGGGTTTCTCACAAGCAGAACATGATGACGTGCTGTGAAGTGTGAAATTATGCCCTACATAATGAGTTGCATCCGGTTCGAAGAGCTTGAGAGTCCCATGTTACGAAGTTTACTCAAAATATATATAATGCTCGTTTTCTCGTTGAACCTTATCAACTTTGATTTCATTAAAATTTAAGATATAATAACTGGTTAATTCAGTTTTTCACTCAATTATTTATTTGCATGTGAGTATTTAGAAGAACGATGCTCCATCAAAAATCGAAGAGGAAACTCATAATCGTTTAAAGTATGCTTAAAGAAGCGGGTGTTTAATGGTCATGCAAATAATTTACGGCAGTTTACTGTGCCAAGCTTATATGTTTCTTATAAAACACGCTAGCAAGCCCCTCCAGAAAGGCGTTCCTCTTGCTCGGAAATCTCGATGGGAAATAGAGATAACTAGGACAATTATATACAAAGTTGCCATACATGAAGCTCACAAAACTGTAACAATTCAATATGGATGAAAGACGCTTAGTTATACTTAAGCAAACAAGAAACTGAGTTATCACATTTAAGATGCACCTTGGTACTAACTTATTATTATATATTTGCAATATAGTGTTCATTACCCAAATCACTCTCCGGTAAAGGTCCGACGCTACTGAAGAATCTTTTATCCAGAAGCTGTAACAGTTGCAACGCAGTGTCTCTGACGTTTTGCCTGGGACAGCCAGTGTTCATCAGGGTTACATTTATAATGGCTGTGTAATGATCACATGGGTATTCCCTGTAAGGATAATATAAAATAAAAATTATGGCATGCCTTTCTAATATGATATAGTAAAAGTATCATTTCACAATATCAATTATTGCATTGTTAAGGTACATTTCATCAAAATTAATATCTAGATATATTTCTCCTTGTTCCACTCAAAATTACGGAATTTACATTCCGAGTACAGTTTGAGGATTTAACCCCATTAAATCGAATATAACCTTTCAAATCAAGACCATTAAATTTATTTACAAGTTGATTTTTCTAGAAAACTTAATAGATAGTGGGATCTTAAGAAATTCCGTAAACTTCAACTACTCGAAAGTAGTAAATACGAATACTCTCAGTATGTGTAACATTTTTTCTTTTAGTTCCTTTATAATATAGAATATTTCCTACAATACTCTTTATAACGTGTGATCACCTAACATGAAATAAGTTCAGTATTTCGAACAGAACTTCCGTTGAAAAAGCGAACAGACGCTAGTTATATCGCCTTCTCTTATGGAAACCGCTGACGCGTAGTTTGCTGAGTTGGCAGTACAAGTTTATATATTGTAATTTCTAGAAACATATGTATTAATATTCTTTGACATGTAGTAGTATCAAGTACTCTGTAATTTTTATCGAATAAATATTTTTAAAAATAGTTTTGCCATATCAAATAAGTTAACTGGCGCAGTCGGTAGGATCGTCAAAAAAGTTAATCAAATCGGTGATACTTTTTGTGGCGACACGTAACAATCGGTCAATCGTTTGTTCGGGCAACGGAGACTTTTCGAACGAATATCGGAACTTCATTAAGACTCTGAACTTTCGAAAGAACTGTGTAAAGTGTCTGCGGAGGTGTTTAATTGCTGAATATTTTTCCGAGGACTACTTGGAAATTGCCACCACATCGGGTAGTTTCGCAAGGACCATAGCATTTTGGGCAGGACCAAATTGCCTTCCAGGAAGCTAAAGCCTTATAGAGAGATATGGCCAAAATTCTTCTAGTAACGTAAGTGTAATTTTAAAATTTTCATGTCCGATATAAATGAAATTTTAAACAATTTGGGAAAATTAACAATAAATCCTCCTTCAACTGACTCTGAAGGAAATTCCAATTTAAATAGTGAAAACTTTTTAGAAAGCAACATACAAATTCCATTAGTTGAGAGTGAAATAGAAATTAATAACTTATCAAATCAAATCTTTACTATTTTAAATAACGTTCCTCTTAACGAAACTCCTAGTACTAGTAATAGAGATAGTTATAGAGTTGATTTAAGCACTATTATAGAAAACGAAATGCCCGAATTTAAATCGGAATATTTAAAGTGCGTCCCTGAATTCGATGGAAATTCCAATGATCTTAATCGATATTTATCAACTTGCCAAACCTTAATTGACCATTTTTATAATGCTAGGAACCCTACTGATTTTAATAATATTTTCTTACTAAATAGTCTGATAGAAAAACTAACGGGAAATGCAAAAATTGTGGTAAACATTCAAAACGTTTCTACATGGGACGAATTAAAGGAAAATTTAAAGCGAAATTTTGCTGACCAAAGAGACGAAAGTTGTCTCAATAGGGATCTTGTTATGCTAAAACAAAATGTAAACGAACAACCTAGCCAATTTTATGATAGAGTTCTTTAATTCTTCTTCTTAAATTTGCTTTGTTCATATATAGACAGTCATGAAACGATTGATTCAGCGAGAACTTTGAAAAAGGCCTTGTATAATGATCTTGCTCTAAAAACGTTCCTTTCAGGATTAAAAGAACCTCTAGGGACAACAATACGTTGTATGCGTCCGAGTAATTTAGCCGAAGCCTTGCAATTTGTGACGCAAGAAAATAATATACATTATCTTCAAAATTTAACAAAAACATCGCTAAATCAACCTTCAAACATCTTTAAAATGCCACCTCAACCTAATTTTAAAAATTTCCAGTTTATACAAAATTCTCCTATGAGACCGAATTTTTCTAATAATAATTTCCAATGGCCTAACAACTTCTTTAAACCTAGGCCCAACAATTTCCAGTCACAGTCGGTAATTCGACCAAACGTTATTGATTTCCCCCAAAGATTTTCAACAAATTCAAGAATTTTTAGTAGAACCAACAATCACTCCAACGTGTTCAGGCCAAATCAAAACAAACCCTTACCACCACCAGAACCTATGAGTATATCTTATTCCAATTTTAAACCCAGTCATTCATCACCTAATTTTTCCAGATTTCAGTCGAATATACCAAATCGCCCAAAATTTTCTACACAAGAACTTTACAATACAGAATCGTACCAAAATCCTGAAGAATCAAACGAATATTGCATTTCTTATGTCAATAACGAAAGCGATGATTATTATAATTTAGATTTTGAAAACAATCACGAAAATAGTCCTGAAAATTTTTACCAACCATCGACTACTGATTTGTCTTTTAGCCAAAATCAGTACTCTTTTCAAAATCCAGAAAATGATGAATCAGGCGAGTGCAACGGAAATAAAAATTTTCACGAAGTCACTCAGATCAACGATCAGACTTAATAATTTCTTTAAACACGTCGAACACCTGTGAGTTACCTTACATAATTATTCCAGAGCATACTCTTAAGCTTTTAATTGACACTGGTGCAACAAAATCATTTATAAATCCTAATTTGGCAAAAAATATTACCCAAATTCTATTTTTGAAGACCCTTTTATAGTTAGTACCGTATTTCAAAAATCGGCACATAGGCATAGCGCATTCATACCAGCATCAGCAATTTTTAATTTACCCACTAGACAAAACCTTAAATTTTACCTTTTTCAATTTCATAATGTATTTGACGGTCTAATAGGGCTCGACAACCTTAAGTTACTTCAGGCTAATCTTGATTTTAAAACAGGATTTTTAATAACACCTTTTGCCAAAATAAAACCTAACTTTCATAACATACAAACAGAATTAAATTGTGTTACTGTAGCCCCTAGAACGGAACAAGTAATTAAAGTCAAAACGTCCATTAAAAAAGGTGAAATTATTAAGCCACACTAAAAATTTAAAAATTGCGAAATGCCAGAATGTTTAACAGTCGCGAAAAACGGGTACGCGATTACTACAATTCATGTGAACCGATAACTCTAGATTTTTCGCAACCCATCGATACCGAAAAATTTAGCAAAAACGAATGCCAAAACATTGATTTTAATAATTTCGATGAATTGCCTAAAACTAATTTCGATCTCTCAAAAATTCGGGTAGACCACCTAAATTCCGACGAACAAAAAGCAATATTAAATCTTTGCCAAGAATTTTCGGACGTGTTTTACCAAGAAAATACTCCCTTCAGTTTCACTAGCAAAATAAAGCACAATATTAAAACTACCGATGAAATTCCGATATATACAAGATCTTACAGGTATCCTTTCATTCATAAGCAGGAAGTCAAAAACCAAATTAAAAAAATGCTAGACCAAAAAATAATTAGACCATCTAGTAGCCCATGGTCCAGCCCTATTTGGGTGGTTCCAAAAAACAAGGACGCATCAGGGATACAAAAATGGAGGGTCGTAGTGGACTACCGAAAACTCAATGAAAAAACCATCAATGATAAATACCCACTACCGAACATTACTGACTTACTGGACAAGCTAGGTAAGTGCCAGTACTTCACCACCCTCGACTTGGCGTCCGGGTTCCACCAAATTGAGATGAGTGAAGAAGACATTCCTAAAACAGCTTTTAATACGGAAAATGGCCACTATGAATACCTAAGGATGCCATTCGGGCTTAAGAACGCCCCCGCCACCTTTCAGCGGATAATGGATTCAATTTTAAGGGGAATTCAAAACGAGAAATGTTTAGTTTACCTTGACGACATTATCGTATTTTCAACATCCTTGCAGGAACGCATGGATAATCTTAAAAAGGTGTTCCAACGCCTAAGGGAATCCAACTTTAAAATTCAATTTGACAAGAGCGAATTTTTGCAGCGTGAAGTAGCCTATCTGGGACACGTGGTTACCCCACAGGGAGTCAAACATAATCCGGATAAAATTTCCGCTATTAAAAACTATCCTATTCCATCGACAACTAAACAAATAAAAGGTTTTCTCGGTTTGCTAGGGTATAACCGCAGGTTTATAAATAATTTTGCAAAAATTACGAAACCCCTTACAAAATGCCTTAAAAAAGTAGCCAAAATAGTTCACGATCAAGAATTTTTAGATTGTTTTAATACAAAAATTTACTAATTAACGACCCAATTCTACAATACCCTGACTTTTCAAAAACATTCAACTTGACAACGGATGCCAGCAACGTACCCTTGGGTGCAGTACTGAGCAAAGGACCCATCGGTCAGGACTTACCAGTGGCGTACGCTTCGCGTACACTCAACGATTCAGAGCAAAACTATTCGACAATTGAAAAGGAATGTTTGTGTCTGGTGTGGGCGTCAAAATATTTTAAGCCGTACTTGTATGGGCGTAAATTTAATATCGTTACTGACCACAAGCCACTTTAGTGGTTATTTTCATTAAAAGATCCCAATTCCAAGCTGATGCGTTGGCGAATCAAATTGGAAGAGTTCGATTACAACATACTATATAAAAAGGGCAAGGCCAACACCAACGCAGATGCATTGTCACGCATCGAATTACATGTTAAGGAAGGTCAGGACGGATTTAGTCTTAAACAATACATAGAAGATTTCAACAAAGAACTTGAAGACGAAAATCAACAGCTCAACCAGCCCTCAACATCTCGAGAGCACGAAGATATAGACCAAGCTTCTATGATAGTTCGACTAGACGAAAACCCCATAAAAGTCCCACAACCAGACGAAGGTGACACATTCTAACAATGACCAGGATCCTATTGTCGGAATCCCAATTCTGGAAAGCCCTGTAAACTTTGGCGCTAATCAAATTATAATTTCACAAGTAGCACACTCACCAGCGAAGACCAGAATGAAAATTTTATTTGAGAAAAAACGACGTTTTTACGTTCAAATAAGTACAAATAATTTTGAATCCGACATCTTGAATTTTGTAAAAGAAAGCATAGTTCCAGGAAAATTGTACTATCTATATTTCGAAAATCAAGAATTGTATGAACTTTTTGTGAAGTCCTAAGGAAATATTTTAGATGGCCCTCGTTTAAATTTAAAAGGTGTCTTAGTAAACTTATTGACGTCACAGATAAGGAAAGCATCCCTGAAATTATAAAAAATTATCATGAGGGAAAAAGCAACCATCGAGGAATGGAAAAAACGGAAGAAAAAATTAAAAACAAGTATTACTGGCCCAATTTGAAAAGCTCAATTCAAACTTTTATAAACCAATGTGAAATTTGCATACGAACAAAATATGAAAGGAATCCTATTAAAACCCAAATGAACATAACACCTACCGCAGGAAAGCCTTTCGAAATTATTCACATCAATACCTATACCCTTGCAAAAGAAAATTTCTCACAGTGGTCGATAGCTTTTCAAAATATGCCCAAGCCTATATTTTAAAATCTTTAGCAGCAACAGAAATAGCAGATAACCTGCTTTCCTTTTTCTCTCATAATGGTGTGCCAAAACAAATAATCTTAGACAACGGGACGGAATTTAAAAATTCAGTAGTTACCCAATTACTACAATTGCATAAAATTAAAATCCACTTTATTTCACCCAATCATCCTCAATCGAACGGCGTAGTGGAACGTTTTCATTCCACCATCGCAGAACACATAAAATTATTAAATGCTTAAGGTTTTAGTAAGTCAACAATATCGCAAAAAATGATTTACGCAATCTTAGCTTACAACCATTCAATACACTCAGCGACAAAATTAAAACCGATCGATATCATAAATGGTCACATTACCTCCGATGATCCATTTGACATAAATTTGGAGCAACTGCTGCTCACGGATTATATTACTGACCATAAAGAACGATCAAAATTGCTTTACTCAAAAATTAACGAAAAACTGATTCAAAATAAAGAGAAATTAATAAACAAAATAAATGCAAACCGCGACGCCCCTGATTTAATTGAGCCAAGTCAAGAAGTATACATAAAAAAGCATACTCGCCAAAAACTTGCCGAGAAATTCTCAAAACCCGTGGAAGTCATATCAGTTAATAAAGAACGTAAGATTGTAACTTCTAATGTTCAAGGTAAAGTTCACATGGATAATGTAAAAAAGACCTCTCAGGAATACATACAGTTTCGGCCAATTAACATATGCATTTTTTTATCCCAACATGTGTATAACTTCAAGTTACATTTATCTTTTACCTCAGTTACATTATCGTGTATTATATTTCAGCTGTGTCGTTGTGTTTGTCCCAGCTGTAATTGGGATCGAAGATAAAGTTATTCTCAGAAAATTAGATGACAATCCTGGATTGTTGCCGATAAGAATAGGAAATGCTAAGATTCGCGATTATCGTTTCACTTTAATTCATTATTATGACCTCAATCCGATAATCTTAGAAATAAACAAATTGTATTTGAAATCAGACAACGTAACGACCTTATTAGCAACACATTCAGAATATTCAGCTGACGCTGCCAATTACTTAAAAATATTAACAATGACACAAGTAAGAGTAGAAAATAAGATTAAAGAAATAATTCCTGACCCTGATAGAATTAAAAGAGGCCTTGTGAATATGCTTGGCTCAGTATTTAAAGTAACAAACAGCAACTTAGATGCCGCTGATGGTGAAAAATATGAACGGGTTATTAAACAATTACAAAACAATGAAAATCAGTTGTCGGAAAACATCTTGAAACAAAATTCACTATCAATTAATGCTATTAGTAAATTTAATAATATGATCAATCAGATTGGCAAGCATGAAAAATTAATTCAAGAAAAAATTAATCAAATATGCTATTTAGTAGAGAAATCCACTTATAGGGAAAATTCCATGTATATCAAGGACACACTTAACCAAATAATTAATGTTTATGAAATCCTCGATTCCATTCTCCAGGATATTGAAAACTCTATGACTTTTTGTAAATTAAAAACAATGCATCCAAGCATCATAAAAACTGAAGATCTTTTAAGTGAATTAATTACTTTACAAAAAAGGGTAGGTTCAGAACAAATGATTATTAATCCAGAGCTTGAAAAGGTTGCTTTATTTGAAAAAATAATAAATATCGATTGTTTTGTTCTAAATAATAGAGTAACATATTTATTACACATACCAATTACAACTTTTTGAGCTTTTCCATTTGTATTCTCCACCAATATTTTCCCAGAGTCGGTTTAAGGTTGTTTTGCCGCGAAATAAGTATTTAATTAAAAATAAATTACACTACGAATACCAAGACCAGGCTTGTCAAAAGGTCACGAAGTTACAACACCTTTGCAACGTTGAAAAGCTAGAAGACATTGAAGAATCCAATCTTTGCGCAGTAAGCCTACTGTCATATTCAAAAGACACCTCCGCATGCAAGCAAAGTGAAACACATTTCCATGAACCAATAATAGATCAGTTGGCCGATTCTCAATAGTGGTTAATCGCTTTACCAAAAGAAGAAGTAATCAATTGTAATGCTCAAGTAGAAAAACTGCGACTGCTTGGAACATACATTTCCGAAATTCCAAATGGATGTCAAGTTATCATCAGAAATAGAGTCATCATAAACGAACAGAAGCAAACTAACATTTCTGTTCATCCAGTCCTCTTTCCTGATATAATAGTTGGAGCTCCGAGTCCACTGCCGACGCTAAACTTGAGCCTACATTTAGATGACTTGAAACTCGATAGCATGCAGACCCTGAAGACCCAAATAATCGCCAATAAGCCTTTCATTATCACAGACGAAGTTTTCGACTATCCTTTCATCTGGACCATTCTTATATATGGATTTCTGGTCCTTAGCTGTGCCTACCTGACATACCGAAAATGGTGCCGAAAACTGGTTGTATGAACGGAAAGAAGAACCGAAGTTCAAGAGCATCAGCCAATTCAACTCCCCCAGATGGCGTAGTTGATTGTAGGGGTGGAGGAGTTATATCGCCTTCTCTTATGGAAACCGCTGACGCGTAGTTTGCTGAGTTGGTAGTACAAGTTCATATATTGTAATTTCTAGAAACATATGTATTAATATTCTTTGACATGTAGTAGTATCAAGTACTTTGTAATTTTGATCGAATAAATATTTTTAAAAGGAGTTTTGCCATATCAAATAAGTTAACTCGCTCAAAATAAGGTAATGCTGACAATATCTTCGACAAACTAAAATTATTGATACGTCATAACAGTTTTTACTCCTGATCGATCCTAAGATGTGCAAAATGTATATGTGGCCTGGAATTTCAACGCATCACTTTACAGCAATAAATGTTGTAATTGTTTTTGTTTATAAACTCGATTTATACATTTGCTACTACCTCAGGTGAAATAAGCCAGCCCTTATTATCTTATTAATCAATATTTCTAGATTTTATCCAAGTACGAAAAAGTTTGGTATTTGAAGTCATTCACAAGAAAAATCTTTCTTCCAATCGATAGATCTAGTAACAATTCGTCGATAATCACGCATAATCGGGGGGTGCGTCATCTTGTTAGAATCATATTAATTCAAATTCAAAATCTTTTATTACCATACAAACAATATTAATTACTTACATAAATCGATTAAACATAAAAATAAATAAGATGTTCATAAGGTAATCGGACTGCACTGCGATTATACAGAACCGATAACACAAGTGGACTCACCGAATTCACCTGTGGTGTACAGCCCGTTAAAGCTTATATATTACTTACTAAGTCATTTTTATATATGCAACTTAAAAACAGAAAAATGAAAGAAAGAAAGAGCGAGAAAGCAAGCGGCAAAGAGAGCGGTAAAGAGAGGAGGCGACGCGACGGGGTAAAGGCGTTGATTTGCCCAACGATTTTATGATGCTCTACCATACGATTTGGTGGTAGATCTGGATCATGGACATGACGAATTTTCAAACACTTGTCTTCAGTTACATTATCGTTCGATTAGGACCAATTTTTGCATCAATACGAAGTTTCACGGGCAATTAAGTGTGTACTTCCTTCGGCCAATTAAGAAGACGGACTGCCCAGCCGCATCAAATCAAGTAATTATGTGCCCAGTTAACATAAATGAGAATTTGTCTAAGTTTATCAGATTTCTATCAAATAAATCTACCATTAGCTAGCTCACAAAACTGTGGTAATATCAGAATCATCTTCCATTTCGGGACCATTTATAACTAGTATGGATGCACTTTTTCATGATTGAGGATATGCATTATTGAACCCTAGCTAATGCATTTTTCTCTGGTTACATGCAGCTTTGAAATATTCATGTTTTCGTGAATATATAACAGAAGATTCAGTTTAACACCATATAGTCAAATTTGCCTTTAAGCTGCTGTGAATCTTCGTTTTCCCTAAACTACGCCTCAATTATGGATATTTCTTCTAAATTAAATCAACTTAATTTCGAGTTCTACGCAGCCTATCATTGGTATTTCAGCTATATTTTTCAGTCAGGTAGCGCATGCACAAAAATCATTAACGTCAATCCACCGAAATTGCGTAATACGTTAAATTAACAAAGATGTTAACTTTTATCGAAAAACTAGGCTTAAGAAACCAGTTTAAACATTTTTATTTGTATACCAATCAAGGTAGTTTATCGCCAATACCAGAATAAAGCTGTCATTAAAATATGATGTTTTTTCATAACAATGCATTTATAGTAGATCTTCACAAAAGCAAACTAAAATTCCGTCCTAAATATTATTAATTCAAAATTAACCAGTAAACATGAGGGGTTTCATTAAAAAAAAAACGATGTAACACATATTTCAATCAAGAAGTTCTTAGTTGATATAAAATATCGACATAACGTTAATTTTGTTCAAGTGTCGGAACGTTTTTCGAAAAAAAAGTTGTTCTCGAGATAGACTTTATTCCACTTAGAGGCTGTGAGTGTAGTTGGTTGAGAAATAAATAAACAAAAGTGTACCTATTTTAACACAACTTTAAGGTCGCTCTAACAGATCAATGTGACTTCAAACAGTACGAGATTATAAACTTGGTTCGTGGTAGAAGAAAATGTGACTATCAATAAAAAATAAACATTGGAGGAATAGAAATGAAATTGTTTACCTCGCACTGAAAATAGTGGCGAGAGCTAAGAAACAACAGTCAGCCACTTTCGACGATCCCGTATAACACTTGTCCACTATCCAATCCAAAAGCTGTGAAACGTCGGGGTTAGACTCCAAGAGAAGAATCACCGTTTCTTGGGCTAAATAATACACCTAAAAAATAAAAGATAATTGGGTAAACAGAAAAAAAATACATTATTTTATAAACAATGTTATAAATTAACTTTTTATGCTGCCAAGGAGCAGTAATCCTCGCGATATAAAAATGACTTAAGTCTTGATATGGTTATTTTATTGTCCATTGCACCTCAGAAAATACTAGTTTCTAATAACTAGTCAATATCGTTGTAAAATATTTACTTTATGATTTATGTTTACCTGGGTTCCACGTTTCTAGAAAAAAGTTTACTTTACTCCCTCATCCTTCAAACCGCACATGCTCATCATTGAAAGTAAAAAGCTGCTCCTAATGAAACTATATCTTATTTTCCATTTTTAAAATTGATTACATTATTGATTTATACTATAATTTTGTTTTCATATGATCGTAATTTAGCCAAACAATCTATCTGAACAGAAATGCATTTAATATCTTGATTTAAAACAATAATATAAGAAAGTGCAATTACCCAAGTCGTCCGAAATACATAAAATGATATTATATATATAAAAATCAACTTACAAATTTTGTTATATACCTATTATTTTACTATATATAGATAAAACAAATACCTTTTCGTCTGGGCTATCCAACAGACTATTCAGCCACAAATAGTACGGGCTCTCATCCGTCAAACTGTCGAAACAAGGTCCACAACACAGCAACGAACTCATCGCTTGAAGGGAAGCGAACTGTAATTCGGCGTGTTTTTTATTCGACATATCCCCTTCTGGTTGCAGAATTTTTGTGTTCGGCAGAGTGTACTGGCCCACCCAATGAGTGAAGAGCACGAAGAGGCTCTTTCTGAGATCTCTTTTAAGGAGGCTTCTTCGGACATCCACTAAAATAATTACGGAGTAATAACCTCTATTTTATATATTATTTCTTCATGCCAAATAATAATTTAAAACTAAAATCTGACATAAAAAGTTCAACCTCTTGTTGGAGTAAAGGTAAAAGGACGCCAAGCGGGTTACAATGCAACACTTTGTGGAAGCCTCTTATGTTAAGATGACAAAGATGCAACTGAAACGCTTTATCAGTATAAATAAATAATATTAACATTTTATTTCCCTCTCCTAGATCCTAGTTAGAGCTGGACTTTATATTTATAGTGCCACAAACATGTCTGGAAAGCCATAAATACTTACAGCTAAAATTCTTGATCATCTTTCTCAAAAAGTAGCAAAAATGATACATTAGATCTCTGACACTGCTGGAGTTCTTATCGGGCTCGTTTTCCAAATAATACCTCACACCTTCGATAAACTCTACTAATGACGGATGCAGACCCTGGGAATCTTTGTCTATTGCACAGGAACTAGAAAAAAACTCTATTAAATTAGTGGAGAACGCTGAAAGGTAAAATTTAAAATTCCTATAAAACTTAGAGCATTATCTTATTAAGACTAGACTTTCAACTTTAAGAGACCAGATTTCTAAGCCATGATTATTTCCTAAAATATGTAAATAATATATGGAATACAAAATTAATTAATCGTTGAAAATATGAGGGTCTAAGTAAGAAAACTGGAAAGGAATGAAAATCGTTTAAATTCAAAGTGGGTAACAAATAAGAAAAATTGACAAACCCTTGATTTTGGACTAAGTGTGACTCACGGATAAGAGTAAGAAAATCTGAGTTTGATATAAAATATTTAGTAATTACATTTACCTTGTACCGAATGTTTCGTTTTCAGCTATATATTCTAACAG